>JANHAO010003554.1:0-25904 GCA_026873985.1 Saraca asoca | reverse complement strand
TCATCATAATCGATGCCTTCCTCTTGATTATAACCTTTTGCAACTAAATGGGCTTTATTTCTAATGATCACTCCATTTTCATCTAATTTATTCTTAAAAACCCAGTGTGTTCCTATAATAGTATGATCATTTGGTTTAGGCACAAGAGTCTAAACTTGATTTCTTTTAAACTAATTTAACTCTTTATGCATTGCCAAAACCAAATTTTCATCTATTAAGGCTTCATTAATATTTTTAGGTTCAAACTGAGACACAAATGCTGAGTGATTGCAAATATTTTTTAAATTGGTACGTGTTACCCATTATGATGTTTCTCTAATGATCTAATCCCTTGAATGGCTTTGCATAAACTTTCATTGTTTCTAAGGTGTGCAAACATCTATGTGTCAAATGCTGTAGTGTCATCTTCCTTTTCTTTTGGAGTTGCATCTGTTGCCCTTGATTGAACTACTAGCTATCTTAAATTTGAGTCAAAAAATGATTGATTGTCCTAATCATTCATTTCCTCTCTAGACCTATCAATACTTAAGAAAGTTTCATCAAAGATAACATGTATAGATTCTTCCATTTTAAGTCCTTTTGTTAAAGATACAAAAAACTTTGCTAGATGAAGAATATCAGAATATCTAATAAAAATGGCTTTATCAGATTTAGCATTAACCTTGTCTAAATTATCTTTGCCATTATTGAGAACAAAGCATTTACAACCAAAACATGAAAGTATGATACATTAGGCTTTCTTCCAAAATAAAATTCATAAGGGATTTTGTTTAAAATAGGTCTAATTAGAACTTTATTCAATACACAGCCAGCAATGTTTACTGCATCAACCCAAAAGAATTTTAGAATGAGGCTTTCTGTTAATATAGTTCTAGCCATCTCTCCCAAGCATTTATTTTTCCTCTCAACTACACCATTTTGTTGAAGGATTCTAGGTGTTAAGAAGCTATGGTTTATACCATTTGCCTCATAAAAACTAGTAAAATTCTTATTTTCAAACTCTCCTCCATGATCACTTCTTATAGGTAAAATGGAATGCCCTTTTTGGTTTTAAATCACATTTGGTAGCTTTTTAAAAGCTTCAAATGTGTGATATTTGTGGGATAAAAATAAGGTCCATGTAAACCTTGAATAGTTATCTACAATCATAAAGACATAAAGGTTTCCTCCATGACTTTTGATTCTGGATGGACCAATCAAGTCCATGTGAAGTAAATCCAAAGGTTTGTAGTTGAAACAATATTTTTTAATTTAAATGAGGACTTTACTTGCTTCCCTTTCTGGCATGCATCACATATTTTGTCTTTGGTATAGTTTAATTTTTGCAATCCTAATACTAGGTCTTTCTTAGAGATTTTTCTAATGATATCCATGCTGGTAGATTCAAGTCTTTTATGCCAAATCTGTGAGTCATCATTAATACTAACCAAACATGTGGAATCTAAATTTGATTTTGAATCTAGATTTATCATGTAGATATTGTTAATCCTACTACCTACCAACTTAACCTATTTGTCATTGTTATTTATGACTAAGCATTTATTTGAATTGAAGATTACTTGGTTTCTTTTGTCACAAAATTGACTAAGTAAGTTTTGCCTAAGACCTTTTACAAATAAGACATCATCAATGTAATAATTTGGCAGTTTGCCAACCTAACCAATTCCTTTCACTTTACCTTTAACATCATCACCAAAAATTACTTTACCTCTTATTATTTGTGTAAGAGAAATAAATTTGTCCTTATTTCTTATCATATGATGTGAATAGCTGCTATCCAAGAACCACAGATTACTCTTACGTCTCCCACGAACCTACAAATCAATAATTGCACTTGCATTTGTGATACTCAAAAAGTCTTGCATCTAGTTTTGTTAGCAGACATAACAAAGTTTCTAATAGAGATAAGTGTTTTTGGTAGCCAAACCAGTTTCATTGGATTTCAGCTCATATTTACCATTTTTATAAGGATAATGCTTACTATGATGTCCCTTTTGATTGCAGTAAAAGCATATAATATGACTAACTTTTCTATTGTACTTAATAATTTTAAAACTTTTCTTTAATTTCCTCCTGGTTTGCTGCCTATATCTTAAACCAAATTTGTTTTGAAAACTAGTTTTATTTTGCAGCATATCATTCAGTCTCAATTTACTATTTGTGAAACCATGTAAAGCTTTAGTTAATATGTTTATTTTGGATTTGTAAATTTCATATTGATCACAAGCTTTATTTTCACTCAGAACTTTTTCAGCTAGATCATATAAATCATTATTCTTTTGTTTTTCAGTTTGCTGAATTTTTTTAAGGCTTTTCTTCTGCTCTAGCATGTTTTAAATCTTTCTTAACCTTTTTCAAAACATTATATAGTTCTTCATACAAATCATCAGTTTGATCATCATCAACAGAATTAGATTTATAGTTACTAAAATTCTCATCAATTGAATTAAGCTCATCTTTAGAGCAAAAGAAGGATTGGTTTCTAAATACCTCATTTTCATCATCAATTTTGGCCATGAGGCAGAAGAGTGCCTTTTCCTTAATTTATTCTTCTTCTTCTTCTCTAGATTCATCTTGTTCATCATCCCAAATTGCTAGGTTGCCTTTCTTGAAGGTTAGTTTTCTCTTCTTTCTCTTATCATCAAGCTATCTCTTCAAGAATATTAGACAATCTAGTTTAAATTGTCCCATTTTTTTACATTTGAAGCATATGAAAGTGTATGAGGAACTTTCTTGCTTATTTTTGTTTTAATTCCTTCTTTATGGAACAAGTTTCCTTTTTTCCTTATTCCTCTTTTTCTCTTAGGAGTTTCTATAACTTTTTGCTTAGGAGTGCCATTTGATCTTTCTCATCAGCTTCTTCGTCAGTATCAGATTCTTCATCATTAATTTCAAGTGATTTTGTAGCCTTGAGTGCTAGATTTTTCTTCCTTTTGTCATCACTTTTTTTCCTATATCTCTTCAACTCTAATTCATGCTCTTCTAAGTTTCTATAGAGCTTTTGAATCATTAGCATCCCTATCTTTAGTGATTCCTTTATGGTTGTCACCTTTGGCTGCCATTCTTCAGTAAGAGATCTCAGGATTTTATAGACTAAGTTTGCATTGTCAAAGGTTCTTCCAAGCAATATCAAATAGTTAGTTATGGTAATGAATCTTTGAATGAAATCTCTAATTAATTCACCCTCTTCCATTTTAAATATTTCACATTCTGAGACTAACACATGCATTTTAGATGCCTTAACCTGAGTTATGCCTACATGTGCTACTTCCAAAGTGTTCCAAATCTGTTTAGCAGTAGTGCAATTAGAAATCTTTTCATATTCATAAGGGAAGTGAGTTAGAGATAATCCATTTAACTTTAGAGGCAAGAAGGTGCTTCTTCCTTTCCTCCTCTATCCATAAAGACTTAAGCTTAGATTTTACAACTCTATTTATCAGTGTTTATGGTGGATTATAACCATCTTCTATAATTTTTCACATGTCTATATTAGTGGATTCAATAAAGTCCTTGATTTTCTATTTTTAATAGGTATAGTGATGCCTACTAAAACAAGGTGGCTTGTTCAAGGGTGGACATTCAGGTAACAATGTAAAGCTAGAATTTATTCTCTTTAGAAAATAAAGAGTATCAAGAGTCAAAGCTCCGATACCAACTGAGGGTCCTAAAAGTTATAGATCTTGCCTTTTTTTATGTTTGTAAAATATGTATACTCCTTTTGCTTTAAGATTGGATTCTTGTTTCACAAGTTTTTTAAAAAGATTCTATTATATGATTAAGATAATATTAGAGTCATTGATGTAATTAGGAATTCAATTACCAATTGATCAAGTTAAATTGGTTTAGCAATTAAATAGAATTACAATAAATTCAAAAGTGTAGTAAATCAAAAATGTAGTGATTCTAGAATAGTAGTAAAAATTAAAATATCGAGTAACAGATTAGTAGAATGTAAAATGCAGAAAGATAAACAAAAACACCATAATTTTAAAATGGTTCAACTTAAACCGAAACCACAGTTTAAGTCTACATCTATGAAATCAATCCTTAATTGGAGGATCACTTTTATTACTTAAAAACATAAGACTTGACTGAGCTTCTGAACACTAATTCTTACACAAGACTTTGATTAGGCTCTTGCTAACCTATAGATACAATTGATACTGTTAGCCTAGCTATCATGTCTTCTTCAGTTTTGATGTTGAAAAATAATTTTATTTGATGTCACGATCTAACCATATACTTTGAGTATTTGTTTATTTTGCAAACCTAAAGTTGATCAAGTGACATTGAAGATTTCAAGAAATCTAACCTAGTCTTAAGGTCTATTGATTTTTATAAGATTTTTTGTAAGTGTAATATAATTAGTTTTTTATCCAAATAATTTTCTAAAATAGCTAATCTAAGGCTAAAATAAACTAAATGAAATGAGTTCAAATCAAATATTTTCTAACTATACTTTCTAATGCATTCTTACAAGTTAAATTTTTATAAAAAAAAAATTATTTTTTCACTTTGTGAATTGATTCACCAATCGATTCATAAAAAGAATCTTGTGAAATGTACTTGAATCAATTCCTAAACTGATTCATGAAGAAAAGTTTTTGAAAATATTTTTACTGAAACATTGGAAAACATTTTGAACCAATTATGCAATCGATTCACAAATCTTTTTACACCAAAGGGTAATTGATTCATGCATCAATTTGGTCATGAATTTCTTCATAATTTTCACAAGTTGAATTGATTCAAAAATTAATTAGTTGATTATTAGTTAGTTATAACTGCTACGAATCGATTTAAGACTTAAAAATCAATTATTTTCAAATGTCGATTACATCAACTATAAATACCCTCTCACTTTCATTTCAACATAAGTTTTTCATATCATTCTCTATCATTTTTTAGTGCAAAAAACAAAGAGAGTTTCTTGTACTTCATTTGATCTAACTCAGCCTCTCAAAACAACAATTGATTAACTAATTAGATTAAATTCTCTAAATGTTACATAATTAGTTTCTTAATATTTTCATCTCAAGTCTAGTATTGTTTTCTATTACCATATTCTTGTTTGCATTTTGGTTTCTAAGGTTGATTAGGGACTGAAGATACAAGGAAGAGGCTGATCTTCATTTACATCTTCTATTAGATGTAAGTTTGATTACAATTAAGCTAAAGGTGTATTGTTAGTGTATCTAGGCTAGACAAGAGCCCAATGAAATCTTGTTGTAAACTTGTTCTTAGGAGCCCGATTTAAATCTTATGAATTATAATAAAAGAGATCATCCAATTGAGGATTGATCTAATGCATGTAAACTTCATCTAGTATTTTAAGTGAAGTTGAACCACTTTAAAACCTATTGTTTCTTAATTTATCTTTTCTACACCTTTTATTTTTGCACTACTAAGATTCAGTTGCATATCTAGCATTTTGATATTTTGATATAATTTTGATTTTTGAAATTTTGTTGATTGATAAATTGAATTGTTCAATTTGAATAATTGATAATTGAATTCTTAATTCTACCAATCATTTCAATACATTCTTTATCTTCCAATAGAAACTATTTTGAAAAACCTTATGCAACAAGAATCTAATATCTCAAGCTTAAAGAGTCTATAATTTACACATGTAAAAAAGGTAAGATCGTTATTTTGTGACCCTCAATTGGTATTAAAGCTTTGGCTCTTGATACTCTTTATATTTCTTAAAGAGAATGGATTCTAGCTTCACATTATTGCCTAAATGTCCTCATATGAATAAGCCACCTAGTTTTAATGGACATCACTACACCTATTAGAAACAAAAGATTAAAGATTTTATTAAAACAACTAACATTGGTATGTGGGAACTTGTAGAAAAAGGTCATAATCCACCTCAAACACTGATAAATAGTGTTGCTCAACATAAGCCTAAGTCTTTATAGATAGAAAATAAAAGAAAGAAGCATATTCTTGCATCTAAAGTAAAATGGATTATTTCCAACTCACTTTCCCCTAATGAGTATGAAAGAATTTCAAATTGCACTACTACTAAATAGATTCAGGATACCTTAGAAGTAGCTCATGTAGGAACTACTCAGGTTAAGGCATCCAAAGTACATGTGTTGGTATTTGAATATGAAATGTTTAAGATGGAAGAGGATGAGTTAATTAGAGATTTAATTCAAATATTCACTGTCATAATTAACCAGCTCTTGTTACTTGGAAGAAGCTTTGATAATGTAGATTTAGTCCATAAAATCTTAATATCTCTCACTAAAGAATGGTAGCCGAAGGTCATAGCCATAAAGGAATCACTAAAGATGGGGATGCCATTAATCCAAAAGCTCTATGGAAACTTAGAAAATCATGAATTAAAGCTCAAGAGATATAGAAATATTGAAGATGAGAAAAGAAAAAGAAATTTGGCACTTAAGGTTGCAAAATCCTTTGAAACAGATGATGAGGAGTCTGATACTGATGAAGAAGCAGGTGAGAAAAACCAAATGGCACTCCTCGATAAAATATTATAGAAATTATTAAGAGAAAAGAAGAATAAGGAAAAAATGAAACTAATTCCACAGAAAAGGAACTAAACCAAAACTTAGCAAGAGATTTCCTCATACACCTCTACTTGCTTTGAATGTAAAAAAAATCAGGACACTTCAAACCAGATTGTCCAGTATTCCTATAGAAACAGCTTGAGAATGAGAAAGAGAAAAAAAAATTGAATTTCCAGAAAGGCAATCAAGCATTTTTGGATGATGAACAAGCTGAATCTATAGATGAAGAAGAAGAAATTGAAAAAGAGGCATTTCTCTGCCTCATGGCTAGAATTAATGATGAAAATGAGGTATTTAGAAACCAATCCTTCTTTTACTCTAGAGATGAGCTTAATTCTATGGATGCCTATTCTAGTGAATGTGAATCTAACTTTGTTGATGATGATCAAACTGATGATCTATATGAAGAATTATATGATGTTTTGAAAAAGGCTAAGAAAAACTAAAACAAGGTAGAGTAGAAAAAGAAGCTTTGCTTAAAAAAATTCAGCAAATTGAAAAAGAAAAGAATGATTTGTATGATTTGGTTGAGAAAGTTTTAAGTGAAAATAAAATTTGTGATCAATGTGAAATTTACAAATCTAAGATAGACACATTAACTAAGGCCTTACATGGTTTTACAAATAGCAAAATGAAACTAAATGATATGCTGCAAAATCAAACTAGTTTTCAAATAAATTAGGTCTAGGATTTAGACAGCAAACTAAGAAAAGATCAAGGAGAAACTTTAAAACTGTCAAGTCTAGTAGAAAATTTAGATATATTGCATGTTTTTACAATAACTAAAATTGACATCATATTAAGCATTGTGCCTATAGAAATGGTACATATGAGCTAAAACCAAATGAAAAACTGGTTTGGCTGCCAAAATCACTTACCTCTATCAGAAATTTTGTTATGACTGCTAACACTTTTGGACCCAAGACTTTTTGGGTACCATAGATGCAAGTGTAATTCTTGATTTATAGGTATGTGGGAGAAACAAGAACAATCTGTGGTTCTTGGATAGTGGTTGTTCATGCCATATGACAAGAAATAAGGAAAAATTTCTCTCTCACACACACATTACAGAAGGTAAAGTTACTTTTGGTGATGATGGTAAAGGTAAAGTGAAAGGAATTGGTAAGGTTGGGAAACTGTGTAATTGTTTTATGGATGATGTTTTGTTTGTAGAAGGCCTTAAGCATAACCTACTTAGTATTAGTTAGTTTTGTGACAAGGGAAACTAAGTAATTTTTAATTCTAATAAATGCCAAGTCATAAACGATAATGACAAATAGGTTAGGCTGGTAGGTAAGAGCATTAACAATATCTACATGATAGATTTAGATTCATAATCAAATTTAGATTCCACTTGTTTGATTAGTATTAATGATGACTCATGGATTTGGCATAAAAGACTTGGACATACCAACATGGATATCATTGGAAAAACATCTAAAAAGGACCTAGTGTTGGGACTGCCTAAGTTGAATTACACTAAGGACAGGATATGTAATGCATGCCAAAAAGGGAAGCAAGTAAAGTCCTCATTTAAATCTAGAAATATTGTTTCAACTACAAAACTTCTCAATTTACTTCACATGGACTTGATTGGTCTATCGAGAATCAAAAGTTATGGAGGTAATCTCTATATTCTTGTGATTGTAGATGACTATTCAAGGTTTACATGGACCCTATTTTTATCATACAAAAGCGACACATTTGGGGCTTTTAAAAGGCTAGCAAATGTGATTCAAAATTAAAAAGGATATTCTATTTTAAGTATCATAAGTGATCATGGAGGAGAGCTTAAAAATAAGGACTTCACTAGTTTCTGTGAGGCAAATGGTATAAACCATAGCTTCTTAGCACCTGGAACCCCTCAATAGAATGATATTGTTGAGAGGAAAAATAGATGCTTGGAAGAGATGGCTAGAACCATGTTAACAAAAAATCCCCTTCCAAAAACATTTTGGGCTGATACAGTGAACATTGCATACTATGTATTGAATAGAGTTCTAATTAGACCTATTTTAAACAAAACCCCCCTATGAATTCTATCATGGAAGGAAGCCTAACATATCACACCTCATGTTTTTTATTGTAAATGCTTTGTTCACAGCAATGGCAAAGAAAACTTGGATAAATTTGATGTTAAATCTAATGAAGGAATTTTTATTAGGTATTCTTCATCTAGTAAAGCCTTTCATATCTTTAACAAAAGGATTTTGAAGATTTAATAATTTGTACATGTTGTTTTTTATGAATCTACCTTAAGTGTTGACAGATCTATAGAGGAAAAGAATGAACAGGAAAATCTATTGTTCTTTGACTCAAACATAAACCAGCAAGGAGATCAATCAGAGAAAATAAATGCAAAACAAAAAGAAGATGACTTTACTATACTAGACATATCAAAACTTTACACTCCAAAACAATGGAAGTTTATGCTAAGCCATCCAAGGGATCAAATCATTGGAGAAACATCACAATGGGTAACACGTACCAATTTAAAGAACTTCCACAATCACTCAACATTTATGAATCAATTTGAACCTAAGAACATTAATAAAGCCTTAATAGATGAAAATTAGGTTTTGGTAATGCATGAAAAGTTGAATCAGTTTAAAAGAAATCAAGTTTGGACTTTTATACCAAAACTTGATGATCATTCTGTTATAAGAACACAATGGGTTTTTAGGAATAAACTAGATGAAAATGGAGTGATCATTAGAAATAAAGCATGTTTAGTTGTAAAAGGTTATAATCAAGAGAAGGAATAGATTATGATGAAACCTTTTCTCCAATAGCTAGATTAGAAACTATAAGGATGTTATTGGCATACTCTTGTTTAAGAAATTTAAAACTTTATCAAATGGATGTAAAAAGTACTTTTTAAAATGGTTAATATTGGAAAAGGTGTATGTTTAGTAACCTCTAGGCTTTAAGGATCACTTCCATCCAGATTATGTTTATAAGCTTCAGAAAGCCTTATATGGTTTAAAACAGGCTCTTAGAGCTTGATATGACAGATTAAGTAAGTTTTTGATTCAAAAAGGCTTTAAAAGAGGAAAAATTGATACAACACTTTTCATAAAAGATAAGGAAAAAGATATTTTACTTGTTCAAGTGTATGTTGATGACATTATCTTTGGTTTTACTAATGTTTCCTTGTATGGAGAATTTTCAAAGTTAATGTAGAGTGAGTTCGAAATTTCTATGATAGGAGAGTTAACATTCTTTCTGGGACTACAAATTAAGCAATGTACAAATGGAACATTCCTAAATCAAACAAAGTACACAATGGAGTTGCTAAAGAGATTCAAGTTTGATAGTTGTAAGCTTATTAGAACTCCTATGAGTCTAGCTCTTAAGCTAGATTATGATGCAAAGGGTAAATCTATTGACCCTCAAACACTACATCTTTAACTTAATTGTAATCAACCTTACAACTAAAGAAGATGCAAGAGAAGATTAATCTCTTCCTTGTATCTCCAGTCCTTATCAACCTAGAAATTACGAAATTAAACCAAGAAATAAGAGTCAAGTATACAATACTAACAATTGAGATAAAAATCTCAATTAACCAGTTGTGTTCTTCACAAATTTGATGCAAGATCATTAATCAAATGTGAATTAGAAAGGTAGAATTTAGATCAAATGAAGCTCAAAAGTTCTCTCTATTTTCATGCTTTGAAAATGTGAGAAACTGAAAAACTATGTTGTGTTGAAATGAGGTGAAGGCTATTTATAACTGTTGTAATCGACTTTTGAAAAATAACTAACTTTTCAACTTTGAATTGATTCATAAATCAATTTATAGCGGTTACCAGCTAATGAATCAATTTTTACTTATGAAGATCATCAAGAACTTCTTCACTGAATTGATACATGAATCGATTTAGCCCCTGATATAAAAATGTTGTGAATCGATCACCTAATTGATTCAAAATATTTTTTAATATTTTAGTAAAGCATTTTTTAAAAACTTTTCTTTATGAATCGATTCAAGTACATTCCACAAGATTTCTGATATGAATCGATTCATGAATTAATTCACATAATTAAAAATAATAATTTTTATAAAATTTTAACTTGTGAGAATGCATTGAAAATATAGCTAGAAAATATTTATTTTAAACTCATTTCATTTAATTTATTTCTACCTCAGTTTAGCTATTTTTAAAAATTTATTTAGATCAAAACTAATTAGAATACACTTACAAAATATTCTAGAAAAATCAATAAAAATTAAAACTAGTGTTGGATCTCTTGACATCTTGAATGTCACTTAATTAGCTTTAAGTCTACAAGATGAACAAACACTTAAAAGCATATAATTAGATCATGACATCAAATAAGCTTGTTTTTCAATATCAAAACTGAAGAAGACTTGATAGCAAGGCTAACACTTTTTTGTATTATTTTAATTATTCTGATTGTTAATAACTACATTTTCAACAAAACCAGCAATAGCAGCATTTTCATTTTCAATGGGCCTCAATAGGCCTCTCCTCATTTTGAAGGCCATTTTATGAATTTACAATAGACATATTTTTAAAGTTACTTAATAAAATAATATCACTTTTAAACATCATGCAAGATTAGATATTAAAAATACCTTAATTGGGTCCCATTAGGCATGCCAATTTGTTTTGAGCCAAATTTTATAGGTTGGAAAGTCTTAACTCCAAGATAGATCCTTCATAACAAATAAGCAATATTTTAACCTTCTCTAGATGAAACAATATAATAACAAATAAAAAATATATAAAGATTCCACTCTAGATGATTGTAAATTACATCAAAAGGTGCAATAATGGCATGTAAAATTATAAGTATAGGAGTGAGAGAATTCCTACAAACTAATAAGGATAGTAGGGTGTTGAAATGTGTAGTGGACTACTACAAAGATCACAAAGCGTCTTTTGATAAGTTGAGTGGTTACAAAAATAAAAGTCCTCTTTTGTTAGTACGTTGAAGCACTACTTATAAGGAATGTGGATAATTTCTTTGAATAACTATTTGAGAAAACTAGCCATTAAAAAAAAATAAACATGTGCCTTAGTAAAATAAAATTAAAATTAAAATAAAGACAATATGACAACTATGAGGTAATTACTCATCATGTGTTCAACATGTGTTTTTACTTTAGTTATATTTGTCAATAGCTACAAATCATGTGTCGATCTAGTCATTTTTCCAACTTCAGTAGCAAAATAGTCAAATTCTACTAGAAACGGATGGCTAACAAGTACCTACCAAACAAACTTTTTACCCATTCTTATTCCATTTTATCTCATTCAATCAAATGTAATATTATGAATTAGCCTTTTTATACTATTGTCCCTTTTATATTTTATATATTCCAAAATTATTCTTATATTAATAAATAATAAGACAATGTCAGTTTTTCAATACTTTTACAATAAAAAAATTTGATAATTATATTTTTATAATAAAATTTTAAATAATATATTTTTATATTATTTATAAAATATATATTATTTATTATATAAAATTATTTAATATAAAATAATAATTTATGAATAAGAATTTATCTTCATCATATTATAATAGTCATTGCACTTATCCTCATCCAAATGTGATGTGCAGCAAGTGTTTTTCATTTAACAATAAATGGAGAGTAAAAAGAACTTTTAATTTTCTTTAATTTCCCGTTCCAATGTAAATTGTGAATAAAACTTCTTAATTTTTTTTAATCTTCTTTTAATTCAAAATATCTTCTCTTTTATCTATATTAAATGATTTATGTATAAATAAATAATTATATTTATATAAAAATAAAATACTTATAGTAATATTTAATTTTGATTTAGTTAATAATGTCTATCTAAAATTCTCATTTTTTAAATTTTGATATTATCTTTAAATATCAAATACTAAATTTAATATTTCATGATTGCCTTTTTTGAAATGTCTATCACTTTTGAGTAATTATCACAATTTTAATTTAAAATATTTCTAAAAATTTATAAAAAATATTTTTAAAATATATATTTTATTGAAAATAATATATTAGTTATAACATTTATGTATAAATAATGATAAAAAATAGTTTGAGAACATATATGAAATCTTATTAATTAAATAATTAAATTTTCTGGTATAAAGTAGTTAATTTAAATTTTTAAACTAAATAATTAATAAATAAATTCATTTGAGTATTAATATATTAAGAAAATAGTTTTGAAAAAGATGAATAAAAATTAAAATTACTAAATCCAAATATTAATGTAACAATTTTATTAAATTAAAAGAAATGTAATATTTTCTGATAATTAATATGAATATAATTATGAAAATTATATAGTCATTTAATAGGTAAAAATATAATAATAATTTTTTTATATTTAAATATATTATAATTTATAATTTAAATTTTTATTACAAATTGCTATCGAATAAAATTAATCAAATATGTACATTACACGAACTACAAGCCAACTAATATATAAGGACAGTCAAAATTATAAAAAAAAATGCTAGCTACATGAAGAACAAACTATTATCATACTATTAATAAATGTTAGAAATTTTTTACTATTAGCATAATGAATAAACTGACAATATGACTTAATCATTTAACTTATATATTATAATTATTTTTTATTGCATTGTAATATCACATATTCAACTTATATATGATTGCTATATAACTTAAGAAATTAAATCATTTTTATACTATTTTCAAATAGATATTTTATATATCACAAACAAAAGATATTTTATTATTTTCTATTATAAGGGTATTATTGTAATTAATTATATTTTTTTTATTTCGTTCTTACAATATTTTGCTATATATCCAACACAAAAATGGAATGGAATAAAATTTCATTCCTAATTATATCAAATATAATTATAAAATAATTATTCCATTTTATTTTCACTCTCATTTTTATTTCATTCTATCCAACTATACATAATATTAAAACCCTTATGTACAAAATGAATATGTATGATATACCTTTAGGGTGTCTCTCTTTTTCAAATATATATGACCCTCAAATTTGGAGTATATAATACATTGATTTGTCTATAATAGTTATCCTTACCATTAAAGGCATGGTAACAATTAGTATCCTAAATTAAAGTTTCATCTTACCCATGAAATCACAATTTTCCTTAACACTCCCATGGTGGGATGCGAATAAAATACATGCGATACAACATGCTATGACTTTGTGAAATTTACCATAGAAACAAGATTTAACAAAATTATGCAGACCTTTTTACAATTTAAAATTTTATTCAAATATTTCTTGAAAAATAAAAAATATTATATTTAAACTTAAATTTAAATTTTTAATTAAAAATAATGATGAAATATAAACACAAGATTCAAATAAAATGATATGAAATATTTAAAATATTTTTGTGATCAAATTACTTAAGAGATGCTTAAAATATAAATGATGAAAAATTTAATATTTCCTTTAAGGGTAATGGGTTTTTATTTTTTTGAAGAGGCTTTTGTTGGTTTTGAAAGCATGTAAACCAAAGTATTTTCTCAACATTTTAATAAGAGAGTTTTAATTAAGAAAGCATTCCAATTGATAGAGATTGCATAACCATAAATATTCTATCACAAAGAGTGATATCTGATTTTATTTTAAAGTTTTTTTTCCACAAACAGTGATATCTGATTTTATTTTAAAGTTTTTTTTCCATTGTCATGAGTTTAAATATTACATGTATATATTAAGAAATTTTTCATTTCTATTATAAACCTTCCACTTAATTCAAAAGACTTTGAAAATGTGATACAAGCCCGTTTTCAAGTGGCCACAAACCCTATGTATGGCACATATTGGATTATGGCTTGGTTTGACTAAAATGATGAACGTAGATTTCTTATGTAATTAAGCATTACTTAGGTTAGCTTCCACTCACAAATTGTCTGAAGTAAATAAGATTGAACGTGGACAACCATCGGAGCAGCAGTACTTGTCCGCCAATTTCAGTGGTAGCTATTGCGCCATCTAAAATATCTTGCGGACATAATATAGTGGTGATTAATTGTAATGCCATGAAAGAATGATAAAAGGTTGACTAATTTGAGCCCTTCCATTTTATTTTATTTGTCGTTGTCAGCCAACTTGTTGATAGTAAATACATTACAATTAAAAAAAAATTCATTAAATAGCTTCAATTGGAGCGAAAATTAATTCTATTTTATTAAATATTCAGTCAATGAATATGTTGAGGAAAATATTTTAATAGGAATATATATTTTGTATTTAATAGGAATAATAATAAGAGAAAATTTAAAAAAAAGGACTATTAATGTATTTTTTATTTTAAAACAATAAATAAAATTAAAAATAAAACTTTCAAAACTAGAGATAAATTAAAAAAATGGAAGAAATATATATATTTTGATTAAATGTTACCATTTTTGTTAAACTATCTAGAGAGTATTAATTAAGATGTGTGCGCTTAAGATTTATACAATTTTCCTATTTTCTGTGTGCACTTGGTCTAATCCAATTAAAATTGAATAATTATATAATAGATAATTAAAAATTTGTCAAAATCATCAACACGGATAGGGGAATGAAATCTTTTGGTTTGAGTGCAATTTTTACTAGTTTAACCCGAACCATCAAAGTAATTAAAAAACTTAAATAAAATTCAAAGTCCTAAATAGATAATTTTAAGTGAGGGATTGTGTGTATATTTCTTAAACGCTATTGTAAATAACTGAATCACCACCATCTTATATAAATAAAAAATAGAACTAAGTAAAGTAGTGATTTAATTTTTCATTACCCATAACAAAAATCATCCATCCACTGCTGAAATATAGAATCACTTCATTACTCTTTGAGATTCCTTTTTTGTCAACACGAGGATAAATAGGGTTTCATATGATGTGTTTTATATATTTTTTTCCCCTCAACACAGTATGATAAAAGTAATAATAAAAATATATAAAAAATAGAACACTATGTTTACTACATACTTGATGCTGTTTCTTCTCTGACTAAAAAGGTGAAGATATCTTTCTCTTACCACACTCATTAGGGAGAATGTGTGTACTTAAAAAGTTAAAATGATAATTTGTCACATATAAAGAAAATAAAATATAAATTTCTTAAATTTTATTCTGAGATTGATTACTCAATTTTAGAAATCATGTACCATATTCTTAAGAAAATAAAATTATAGATCTCACGCTTCCACGCAAAGATTAATATCAATTTTGGAATATAAAAGAAAATAAAGTCTTCAAAAAAATATCAAGCATCATTTAACTCAAAGTTTCCTGATAAAAATTGAAACGCTTAAATTGAAATAACAATCTTACTTATAAGATTAAAATAATGCTAAAAGTAATTCACTATTATATTAGAAAAGATCCCACTTGAAATTATTGAATTAATAGATCTAAACTTGATTAATTCATAAATTAGGGTGACAAAAAGTTATTTAAGCCAAAAATATATTCATATCAATTTGGCTAAGCTCATTCCATATTAATCTGAAATCAGCTTTATCCATGTATATATCATTTTTTTAATATATATAGGGTGTTTGATAAATAATTTTTAACTGATTTGAGATGTTTTAACTATATTATTTTAGTATTTGATAAATAACTATTTAAATTAATGGATTGAACTTAAAAAAGTTAATTTCAAAAAGTTAGGAAATTTGGGGGTTTTAATTAGATGATTTATTTTATCTATGAAAAAAATATCATTAACTATGATCAATTCAATTTTTGACACCGTTATACTTGATAATTATTTTTTAAAAAAATCTAATAAATAATAGATTATAATGATTTATTTTTTAAAAGAAAATCTAATAAATTAAATTATTTATTATTTAAAAGAAAATCTAAAAATAATACATTACAATAATATATTTTTAAAAAATTTAATCTAATAAATAATATATTAAAATTTAAAATATTATTAAAGTAAAAGATTCAAACAAATAATAAAATATATTTCTGCCCTTACATGTTATTTTACATATAAACACCTAATTTTATTAAATTTCTTTATTCAAACAGTTAATATTATTAACTAATTAAATTAATTAATACTAATGTTTATCAACTAGTCAAATTTATTATTACAACCAACTATTAAGTAATCGTTAATGATTAACTAATAAATAATGTAATCCACTAAATATTAAATAAGGTCATAATTTTAAATAAATAGTGTGATAACTCAACATATAATACTTTGGGTTCAAATATAATATATAGAAGAGAAAAAGCTTTAAAAACAGTAATGAGTAAGGTTGTGAAAGCCGGCCTGACCAGTTCAACTGTGACACAGGACACAAATCTGTTCGGATCAACCTATATACCTGTTTCAATGGCTGGTCTAATTTGATCCAATGAGAACCGATCTAAACCCATAAATTCATTCAAATATAACATATAGAAGAGAAAAAGCTTTAAAAACAGTAATGAGTAGGGTTATGAAACCCGGCCCGACTGATTCAACGGGACTCAAGATATAAACTAGTCCAGATCAACCCATATACCCGTTTAGGGAGTTGACTCGATTTGTTCTGGTAAAAACGAATCCAAACCCATCATGACCCAGTCAACTCAATTCAAACCTGGGTTGTATCCGTACTCACAAAATAAATGTAAATAAAAGGCGACTAAATCCAACAAATACACCACTTTACTAATTGCTTATTTTGATCATTTAATTGTAAATTTTATATATAATATTAACATATATTGATGTCTTGCATATGTTGCATAATTATTATGTACATATCAGACTATTATATATTTATTATTTTTATAAATACATATTACACAAAACATATATATGATATGATCATTATTCATCTTTCACAATTACTTGTATATAAATAAAATGCATATTTACATATATAATATCACCTATTTCAAAATGTGTATTTATTTAATTTAAATTATATTATATGTATTATTATAATTAATGATAGTAAAAATATATTTACTTTTGTATAATTGTTTCATAGAGATTTAAACAAATAAATTAATGACTTCTCACAAATTATTTAAATTTCACATCATTAATTTATTCTTAATGATTTATAAAAATTTATATACAATATAATATATTATGCTTTTTATTATATATATATTTATAAATATGAAAATATAACAACTAATTCATTCATTTGATTTGACTGGTTAAATTAGTCCAATCTTGACCCGATAAAAATGGTCGGACTGATTTTCAAAACACTAGTAATGAGTGTCACTAAAACACCAAATGACTGTTGATCTCCTATGGTTGATAATTTGATGGAGGGCTGCTCGAAACTTTGCGCAATTGTTGAGCCATCAAAATGGGTTGAAATACACGAATCTGATTCGTGTGTCCGAAGACAAAAAAAGTTCAAAAAAAAAACGAAGATTGATTAAAACCTTTTGAATAGATATCCATTTAAATACGGACTGAAAATGGCCGGTCCATTGAACACGTGATCTGTACAAATCGAATTTATCCAATCCATTTATGGGCAGTTCGTGGTTTACCAAACTTTTGACAACTCTAGTTGTTTGTAAAAATTAATTCTTTGGTACCACCCTTAATCTACGATGCATCGATACTTCATATAATAGTCGTATTTGTGTGTCGGAAACGTTTCCATTTCCAACACTTCTCGACACCGACACTTCTAAAAATGCTGTGTCCCTGTGCCCCGTGTCCGCATTCTAGTATCTGTGCAACATAACCCTTGATGGAGGCACACCAGTGCCAATAGGACCAAGCCTCCGGTGGTAAAATTATTTGTATTTGGAATATGAACTTTTTCATTTGGGCCTGCTTGATTTTACTTTGGGCTCATTTGGTAGTATCCCATAGTTTATTAGTTCATTAAACAGATATAGGCCCATTTTATTTGCGAATTATATTTGCTCATTCCATAACAGACATTGAGGACAAAGGAAACATTCCATTTTTGCACATTGCAACCATCGACCCGAAACCAGTGCGAACACTAACAATTAACAAATAAACATTAAACCACCAAATAACAAGCTCACGGTCACTAACACAAGTTTCTCAATACTAATAAATAAGTTCCTGAAAAGCACTCGTTCCTCGCAACTGATTATAAACAGCATGCCATCCGGCCTGCGTAGGGTGAACCAGATCCCAGAAGAACGCCGATTTCGGATCATCGCAGACACTGTATTTCTTAACCTTATTCTCGTCGATGCTTCCGCACGAAAACTCGCTGCTGATCCCAACACAACACGGCTTGAACTGGTTCTGAATGTTGTGCGTCGAAGGGTGTTTCAGGATTGACATGAAGCTGTTGTAAAGATCGAGGATGATGAAATTGGAATTGAAATTTTTATTGGATTGTTGGTTTAGTTTGTTGACTGTTTGGTTTAGAAGGTTGTTGTGGAGAGTCGTGAGAGAATCAAAGGTGGAATTGCAGCTTTGGAAAAAGAATGGGGCTGTGGTTTGAGGAAGGCAGCCCAGGGGTTCCAAGCTATTCACTGCTATTTTCTTCAGTCCCAGGCTTTGTATGCGTTTTAGATTTGTATTTATCTGGTTAACCACTGAGGTGATGAAGGCCGGGAAACCCTGAAACATTATTCCACACATTAATTAGTTTTATGAGAAAAACTAGATTATATTATGTTGTTTCATATATCTATTATTAAAAACTTAAGTTTACCAATTCCCTTAAAACTCATGACATTTGCAGAATATAGAAAAGCATGAGCACTTGAGCATATTAGGCAAGTCAGCATGAAACAAATAAATAGCAGCAATAAGAAGCACATAAAATTGGAGAATAATTAAATTAAACGATGAGCAGCCGATTTTTTAATTCCCTCACAAATTGATTTTCTCTTGATTTGGTTTGTTAAAGAAATTGGCTACTAATGTATTTGATAACACTTAGCATTGAATTTTTAGGACTGAATATAACAAGCATTAAGTTTACTATGTTTGTTTACTGCTGAATTTAAAATGTTATAAATTGAATACAGAAAAATAAGTAAATTACAAATTGGTCCTTTGTGCAGATTTTGAAAGTAACTCTTCCATATCTAACAAAAATTGACAGTTTGCATTTCTTTGAGGAATAAGGGGATCCTATGTGTGATAATAGCATTTGAGAGGAACTGGCCCATGTGTGTATTATTATTATTATTATTATGCAGATAATGCCTGTCTTCAATTTGCTTCCATTTTTGTCCCATTGGCATCATGAAGGCTAATTAATTAGTGAGCATAGGTCATTTGCCCTCTATGCTTCCAGATAGTGGGCCAGGATTTACGCCGCTGAATCCACCTAACTCACCTACCTCTGATATCGGCCCAAAACTTTGCATATATAATCATTGTATAATATCAGACATGGGCCTTATTCCCCGACATAAATCCTATCCTTCAACGTTGCACCAAGTTTTCTATATTGTCTTTTCACTGATTTCTTTATAACTTTTATTTCGGAAAAAAAAAAAAAAAGCCAAGGGGGAGTGAGGTTCACAAAACTATGTGTTCTACACTCAGGAATGTATGTAAGTAGTACAATTAGAAAAAATATATATAATTACTACAACCTTTTTTAGAATTATATATTGTGATGCAATTTACGTTAAAATTATCTCAATTATTTTAAAATTTTCTATTGGCACGATTTAATCATATTTCTTTTCACCTTTTTATACTTCATAGGAATATAATACTGCACCAAGTATAACTTATTGTATTGATAACAATTTTATTACTATATATGAATGTCAAAATATAGAGCAGATGGAAGACGACAAAATATAGCACTTCAACAAAACGGCCGCTTAAAAAAAATATATATTATAATAAAAAAAAATTATAAGTTTCTATATGAAGTTTATTGAAATAAATTCAAATGATGCTTATAAAAAGATCAAAAATTATTTTCATAAATTTAAATAAATATCTAAATTTTTTATCTGTATTTATGTAATAAGATAAGTTTAAATTATTGGATAAACTTTTCCGAACACGCTTTTAATAGGTTGTGAATGATGTGAACAAATTGTAAAAATACAGAGAAAATACAGACACATCAACCAAGATTGGACCCAACTTAAATAGTCACTACGAATTTCCAAATTCGTTAATTAAACTTTCAAAAAATATTTTTTATTCTCATTTTCGATATTTATATTGATTAGTGAGATGCAAAATAAATCTTTTTTTTTTTCTTGAGAAACAGAATTCCGTGTAGGAAAAAATCCAAATGAGAGAAATCCTTGTGCAGATAAGAGTGGACACTGACCTCAACGGTGCCATTTGTTTCCAAATAATGGCTGTAGTCATTTCCTGCGACGGAGACGAAGGCCACGGACGAGCTGAGGTCGGCGGCGCTGTATACTTTGTCGTTAATGAGCTGCTGCAACAAATCGATCTGAGTTGTCATATTTGGCCCTTCTACGGATGTATCGAAAACTCCAGTTCCACCGAATGCAAAGTTCATCCCATACTTCAAATGTTTTGGCATAAACCTCCTCAGCCTATATGGCACCGGCGACTTCACCCCCAGATACTTAGCTGCATTAAAATAGTAACATAAAAATCCATTCACAGAAAACCGAGAAAAAATTCCAAAAAAACCTCATAATTTGTTAAAAGAATGTCCAATATAAGAATTTGAATTACATATGTCAGAATATTATTATTACAACAAATTATATCTCATGTCAAATTTAAACTATATTAAACATTTGTTTTATTTTATATTATGAATCTAACTTCATTTCAAATTTCTGAGAAGACTATGACTCAATAAAATGATTATTTTACATTTTTTCCTTTTTACGTGGTTGATGATAATGCATTTGGGGACAAAGCTGGTAGGGGTCCAGAAGTACTGGTGATAAAGGCTATGCATGGGGATAAGAAAAATAGGTATATCCCTAAAGTTGGAGTATCAAATTGTTAATGGTGTGGCATCCATACCATATAAACCCCTGTTGAATGTTAAAGTGATTTCCTTTGAAACATGATGGCAGTGGGTAAAAAGTAAGTGCAGCCAAAGTGGAGGAGAAGTAGAAACTGGAAACTAAACAAGCGCGCTGAAAGCCATGATTAATATCAAAAATAAAAGACAAAGTGTCCAGAGGACCAAAGCTCACTGTCACGTGACAAAGTAAAGGCATGTACAAGTACCAGTAATAATTTTACCTAGATATTTTCCTTTTTCTTCTGGATTTACATTTTATGTATTACATATATATTAATAATATACAAAATATTTATAAGAATAGAATATTATTTTATTATATTTATAAAAATATAAAATATATAATAATATTTTAGGTGTTTAATGAAAAATATAAACTCTTTGTCTGACTCGTTATGCACTTTATTTAGGATAGGAGTGAGGCCTGAAATATGAGCCACATTGTAGTGTGTGAAAGTGTACTAAAATGAATCTAGTGAAAATATAACTAGACTTACCTAATTTTATTTTATCATAATTTATTGCTGTATACATCAATGTCTTATCACTTAGGTTTAATTCACATTTTCTCAACAAATTATACACATTTATAATTGATTCTTTGAAGAACGTGTGTAAACGGAATCACTGAACCAATGTTACTGTATAAATGAAAAAGAAAGATAATTTCAAGAAAATATTTTTTTTCTTATCATATATAATTCTACAAATTTTAATATTATTGCATAATAAAAAATTTACTTATTCACAATATTAAAATAATTTATTTGTTAAAAAAAGCAATAGACAACAACAAAATAGGATCAGATTAGAAATATTTCTAATTATAAATGGAATGTGATAAGCATGAGCTGAGTGGAAGGGAAAGGCAGCACAATAATAAAATATTTGAGTGGCCAAAGGGAGAAGCACACAACATGAGATAAGGAGAAGATAGAGAACAAAAGAGAAAGGAAAAGTGGAGAGGCAGCGGAGAAATGAACCCCACCATTCCATTGTATATTCACATCACTATATCAAAGCAACCCAAGACTGCACTTTTCTTGAGAAAGAAAGCTAAAGATTAAAATAAATAATTAACTGAAAAAGCATGCACATCATCAGAGGCAGAGAGAGGCACATCATTTGAGTACGTACCGATATAGTCGGTGAGGACGCGGCCATCGGAAAATCTTCCGGCCGGTTTTCCGGGAAAGGTTACTCCATATGGATCTTTCCATGAGTTTGCTAGATTTTTTCTTATGTTGCCTGTGTCAGCATATGAGTCCCCGAAAACCAACAGTTTCGTTGGAAGATAATAATTAGGCTGACCAGGTTTTTGTCGCCCTAAACTACCTTCAACTTTCTGCCCTGTAATCCAATTACACCCACAAGTTCAAATTTTTAACCCCTTAGCTAAGAAAAGAAAACTCCAATTTTTTTTTTAATTGAACTTAAATTATCTACCCAAGCTTCCTGAGCTCCACCCAAATGAAAAGACAAAAAAAAACTCAAATATCATAATTTCAAGGAGAACTTGAAACGTTTTTTGTTCTTTGGTAGACCAAATGACATGCTTCCATTGCGATAATTAGCTTAGAGTGTGTACCTGAAAGAAGTAGAATCAGGAAAAAAGGGAGGAGAGAAATAAGGTGCCCTTGTAAGTCCATGAGTGGCTATGGCTCTTGAGTTTAAGTGAAGATGAAGCTTTTGAGAGAGAGAGAGAGGGGGGGGGAGGGAATCAGCGGCGGTCGGCTGGGCTGCGGGAGGAGTTGGGTGGTGGAGAGTATGGCGTATGTGAGAGTAAAGGGTGCTTTAGACGTGAAAGCATTTTATAGGGAAGGAAAAAGGCTCGAGGCCGACAAAGTGATAATGACATCACCTGCGGGTGACCTTAGCCCCATCCAACCGGTCTTCTAAGGAAGAAACAGCAAGAGCCGCTGGAAAGTTGAGTCTTTGCGCGTCTCTTAGGGATTAAAATCGTATACAATTAGTCTAGTTGTTATATTCTTTTTTCAATAAAATAATTTTCTCCCTTTCACCCTTTTCTATTTTTTAATCCGATCTTCAAAAATAAAAGATTTGTCGTTGATTCATCTTGGAAAGTTAGTTTTTATTAAAACCACCTTGGAAAGTAGTTGGATTTGTAAAATCAATAGACTATATATATATATATATATATATATAAAGACAGAAATTTAGCGTTAGAAGATAATAGGCTAAATTGTGAAAAAAGGGGAACATGAATATTTATGGAAAAAAACTATTATTTTTCTGAATTTATATATTTCATTTTTCCCACTTTAAAATGTTAAATGATCAATAAATAAAACCTGATGAGTGACGTAAAGGCGCTAAAGTACTCCGGAGCTACAATTAAGATTATATTATTATTATAATTCATAAACCACATATGTGCTAATTATTTTATTTTTTTAGTTTATTGTAATTAATAATGCAATATGTTGTTTGCTTGTAAAAGTAAAATAAGAATATTAAAGGGATGGATAAAAAGAATCATGATACACACACGCCCCGTACACTATATATACTTCAAAAGAAACTTATAGATAAATTCAAGTAATGTCATAGACAACCTAGAGAATATGATATTTATAATACAAATTTTTGGATATTTATTTTATAAAGAATATGTCCCGTTAAAATTTTTATTGGGAAAAAAATTCCAATGAAGGAAAAAAAATATATTATTTTTTTTAGTAAATAATTTATCTCATTAAAAATCTTGTTAATAAAAATCTGATAAAAAAATTATTAAGGAAAAAAAGTATAATATGAATTTAACTTCTCCTATTGAAAATATTATTTAAAATCTCTAAATTAGTGTAATCCAATCTTATGAATCAGTTTTTCAAATGTTGACGTAGAAAGCACTTTCATGAATAAATATATTAGATTATCACTTAAACAGATTTATTGAATATTAGTATCGTCATTATCCTGAAAATTATGAGTGAAAATTTTTTTTGATAAAATATGTTATGCTTTGTCGCCTTTGATTTATCCTTTGTTAGTATAGAAGCCTTAAAAACAGTTAGTTATAATGGTATAGAAACTATATATTTTAACATATTTAATAAACATGATATTTTGACATATTTATTAATATAGTTTTAATATACATATGTATGTTATATTAGATAAAGTCCTTAACATGTGATTTTGTAAAAATTAATTACAATTGGGATTGTAATTATAAGATGATTTATACATATAATTGTATTTATAAATATCTTTAGTTGTCAAATTATTGAGAAAAAATATCAACAATTCATGAATAAACTAACATAGATGATCTTATATTCTTTTAGAAGAATGCAATGATTTCATGCACTGTAGATATGCTGATATCTAAACAAGACATATAATTACATGTTATGAAACATATAACTTGATTGACCCACTATGAGAAACCATATGGAATATTACCATGTATCAATGAACTTCTCATGTGAAAAGTGATGTAAGTAATCCTTAGACTTGATATCAACACAGTATGTTATGTATAGAGTTATGTACTTTGATATTATTCCATATTTGTACTATTAAAGAATAGGTACGAATAACCGTTAGGTGCATCAGGAAATACACAAAGGTAGTCATTGATCAAGAGAGAATCTGTCCTTCTTGATAACAAGAAAATATATTCAAAAGATGTTTGATATGCTATGATCAAAATCATAGGCTTATGTATTGGTTTATACATAGAAAGGAGTTTTACATATAATTAATTGTGAGATAACATATAGTCAAACATACACTATAAAAAAAAAAGTAGTCTGGCGATCGAATATAGCGACCGAATTTTTTCGATCGCTAACTTCGACCGTCTAGTCGCTACTTTGCCACTGAATTGGTTAAAGCAGGGGACTAGGTTTAGCGACCAAATTAGAGACTGAATATTTCGATCTTAAACTTTTCGGTTGCTATTCGGTGACAGTCAAGTCACAAACAGCGAAAATAGAATCTGATTTTTGGGAAAACGTTTACGACTGAATATTTCGGTTGCTGTATTACAATTAGCGACCGAATGTTTCATTCGTAATTTGTAAAAGTTTTTCTCCTTGAAAAACACATTTTCTCGCTTTTATCTCATAAGCACGCAATAGCTAACACTCCTACTCCTCCTCCTCCTCCTCCTCCTCCCCGTATACTATTGGCGATAGACCTCTTCTTGGCGTCTCCGGTGAGTGGCCGACGTTTTCCCTCAATTGTTTGAGCTCAACAGTCGGTGACCTATTTCAGCCAACAGAATTTCTGCAGAAGCCGAACAAGAGCAACAGGTGCCCCTGTTCGAGCGTTGCGGCTGGTTGAGTTTCATGAGCTCAAAATTTGAGCTTCAAGCTTCAAACTCTAGGTATAAATAAATATACCTCTTCTATAAATCATGATTGTATTAAAAATTTTAGG
>JANHAO010003553.1:0-25919 GCA_026873985.1 Saraca asoca | reverse complement strand
TCTCCTTTCCTCTTTATTTTTATTGTGATATCTGAGTTGAATAGATCCATTTAATTTAGATGTTAATATGATTATTGAGATTTTGGTAATCACTTGTAGAAGAGAATAGGAAAACCAAGCAATGCATTGAGATATTGATAGATTGTTTGTGGTTATATTCTAATTAGACTCATTAATCAATTTCAAGGATCCTTGTTGTGATTTTAAGCCAAAGAATATGATTAACAGTTGAATGATTATTTAGTGATCTAGGATGAACTGATCTTAAGTTGATTCTTTTGGCTGGTTAGTTTGTCTATTTCTATTTTAGTTTTTGTTTTGTAGTGTTAGCTATTAGTTTAGATTCTGCCAACCCCCCTTATTTTCAGCTCCTAATTTGATTGATATCATCCTCCAAATGATCCAAGAGCTCGACTCGATATTGCCTATACTACAAGTAGTTTAGGTAGTTTCGATCTTATAAATTTCTAATCTGATCGGTGTCGACAGTCGCATCACTCATCAGCCTCTTCCATCGAGCTTCTTTGAGGCGAAAGAGAAAGTCCCTCAGAGTATAAAAAGATCATCTCAGTCCATCGAAGAATCTAGAAGACATTTGACTAATCTTTATCTAACGCCCCAAAACAAGTGGCAATGCCACTCCAACGGTCAAAAATGGCAAACAAAAAAAAGTATGGCCTAAAGCAGAAAGAAAAGACATCTGAAACAACAATCTGATCAAGCAAGGACTCTGACTGGGGATATGAACAAAGCCTTAGAAAACTTGCAACTCTCAGTCTGCAAAGCAAATCGAGAGTTGGGGGGCTTATGTTATAGACAAAAAATGATCTCAAGAGAACGAGACAAACTCGAGCCTGGTAGAGGCTAAGTCACTTAACTCGCTAAGGCCTCCCGGTGAGCTCCACCTCGCTTACCATCAGGAAGCGACGTGACAAAGTCATCATGAGAACCGGCTCACTAAGTAGCCAGCCATCCTACCTGCACTTGTTATCTCGCTACAACAATTCTCCTCAGCAATCCTAAGCTAGGAACCCCGGCTCGGGATAGTAGACATCTCTGATGGTAAAGCAATACCGAGTGGCAGACACATACAAATATCAATTCACTGCGACAAGAAGGGCTAACCCCACAGACAGAAGCCTACAGTAGCTGAATTGCAAGAGTTTATCTGTCTTTTCTATTTATTTCTTGATGTAACACAACTGTAGCTTGTAATTAATGTATGTAACCCTTCCTTCCTCTATAAATAGGAATGCATTGTTAGAATAGAGAAGAAGAGGCCAGAGACTTGTATGCCAAAACTCTGTAAAAACCTCTTTCTCAAATATCAATAAAAGCTCCACTGTGGGTGTAGGGTACGGTGTTATCGGATTTAGCCAAATCACGTTAAAAACACCGCGCCACCCTCCTTCTTCTTCCTCTCCCTCTGTCTTCTCATGCTTCTGGGAGAGGCATTGGATCCGTGAACTCATCCCCCGTTAGTCAGAATCTGGGACTCTCCATACGAACCAAATTTCGACGTCAACATAATTAATGTGAAAAAAATTCTAAACTCTTGGAAAAAAAAACTACGAATGAGAATAGCTCCACTAAAACATAAATAAAAGGATAATGTAGATTATATAGTGTTTTAAGAACTAGACCACTAACAGTTATGCTATCTGATTCGAGTTGATTTAAAAAACATTTTAGCAGTCGAATCGGTAAGAATCGAGAAATCATTAAATTTTTTTCTTACTTTTAAACCTTTTTTTTTTAATTGGATTGGTCCAATAAGCATGTATGTAACCAAAAACTAAAAAAAAAAAAGATATTTAACACTTAATTGTCTAAAAACTCATAAGTTTATTTAATTTCTTTTAGTTTTTTATATAAAATATAAGCTCATATTTACTATATAAGTTAACTATTATTTATTTTTTTAATAAATTTATATAAACCTATATTTGTAATATCATCCAGGTTTAACCATTGGTTTAACCAGTAGAACCAATCAAATTATGACTTGATAACTTTTTTGGTTCACTATTTGATCTAATTTTTAAAACATTAAGATTACTTAAAATGAGGCATTCCAAGAATTAAACTCAGGAACTCTCGCACCCAAAATGAGAATTATACCACTAGACCAAATGACCTTTGTGGTAAAATATTACGAGAATTACATTGCAATTACCCTTCATCATTAACAATGGTGTCTTCCAAATTTTTATCTTCAAACATTCACATAATGCAAATACTCTCACTCTTTCCTAACCCAGTGTCTTTTAAATTTTCCTCCATGTTTACAACTCTTTATCTCTTGCTCAAACAACTACCTTCATAGCATTATCATTCAACGTCTTTAGAACCTTTATTCTATCCCTCTCTAATGAAATAAGCATAAGGCAATCAAAACAATAGAACAAACAACTTGATATGAAAAAAATCCTCAACTTGTGAGAAAAAACTACGAATGAAAAAAGATCTACTAAAACATAAATGATAGGATAATGTAGATTACTCAGTGTTTTAAAAACTGGATTAGATCGGATACTTCCAACTATCAACTGTTGTGTTATTTAATTCGAGTTAACCCAAAAAAACCATTTTAGATGTCGAATTAGTTTGAATTGGTCCAAAATGGCAAGAATAAAAAAAATGGCCAATTTTTTTTTCTTTTAGACTTTTTTTTTGTTGGTTTAGACCAATAAGTTATATGCAATCAAAAACTAACAAAAGGAGAAATTTGACACTTAATTGACTAAAAACTCACTAATTTACTTAATTTCTTATAATTTTTTATTTTTTTTATATAAAATATGGGTTGGTCCCAAAAAATATGAATTTTGCTCTCATTTACAAACATAAAATATATACTCTTTTGAAATAGATTGGATTCTATTTTGATTTGTAAAAGTGGAAGTCTTTAAAGAAAGTTGTCTTTGGAAGCTTATTGGATAATCAAAAACTTAATTAGAATTATTGATCAAAAGCAATATAGAATTAAAGAAATAATTATCAATTAAATAGAGTATATAAGAATGCAGCAGAAATAGTTTAATCTAAAAAATATTTGCAGCAGAATTGCAATTAGGCAAAAATATGAAAGTGCAGTAAAGATAAATTATGTAGAATTATAAAGAACAGTAAAGAACAATAAAAACACAAAGATTTTTAAATTGATTCAACTTCAATTGAAATCACAATTGAAATCTACATCTACTAGATCAATCTTCAACTGGATGACTACTTCTATTAACAACAACAGGAATTAATTAGGCTTTTAAATAGCCAATTCATACACAAGATTTTGATAGGCTCTTGCCTACCTAGAACTCCACAAGATTTAGCTAGGCTTTTGCTAACCTAGATACAAAAATTGTTTTATCTCATACAAACTATGATCAACCTCATAACCTAAAAGATATTCTAAAAATTCTTTAGAATCTTCAACTAGCTGTAATCAACCTCATAACTAAAGAAGATGCAAGGGAAAGATCAACCTCTTCCTTTATATCTCCGATTTCTATCAACTTAGAAATTTAAAAGAAAGATAAGAATTAGAGTAAAAAATACAATACCATAATTTGAGAAGAACATCTCAAATATCTAATGTGAATTCTTCACAAACTTGATTCAAGATCATTTAAATTGATGAGATATATTGAGGTAGTGATAAATCTGATAAAGCTCTGATAGTTCTCTATTTTTTGCACTAAAAAAAATGTGATAGTTATGAAAACTGATTAAGTTTGAAATAAGATTAAGGGTATTTATAGTGTTGTAACCAACATTTGAAAAATAACTAACTTTTTATTTATGAATTGATTCAAAGCGATTACTAACTAATGAATCGATTTATGAATCGATTCATTTATAAATATGATAACAAATGTTCATAACTGACTCAATGCATAAATCAATCATAGTATTATATGAATAAGTCTTGAATCAATTACCTAATCGATTTATGAAAAATCTTAACATATAAGAAATATTTTTCAAAACTTTTCTTCATGAATTGATTTACATAGTAAAAAATAATTTTTATAAAATTTGCACTTGTAAAAGATCATTTGAAAACTTTATTTGAAAAATATTTAATTTTAGCTCACTTCAAGTGATTTATTTCTACCCTAGTTTATTTGTTTTAAGAAATTTACTAGAATCAAATTAGATTAGAATTTACTTATAAAAAATCCTAATAAAAATAATAGAATTGCTAAAATTAATTTGGATCTCTTGAATCTCATACACTTTGATCCTGCAAAACAAATAACAAACATTGAAACATATTATCCAATTCAAAATTGTTTTCAACATCAAAACTAAGGAAATTATGATAGCAAAGTAATCACACTAGCTAGCTTAACAATCTCCTTAGTGATGCTAACAATCTCAAATGCTAACATGATCAAATGCTAACAATATGAGCTTATATATACATTCTAGATTAGCTATTATTTAATTTTTAATAAATTTATATAAACTTATTTTTATGACATCATCTAATTTAACTATTGATTTAACTAACTAAGCCAAACAAATTATGAGTCGATGATTTTTTTTTGATTCACTATTTAGTCTGATTTTTAAGACATTAACTTGGACAAAAAATTAGTACATGTGGATAAATTGTTAATAATGCAAACCACAATTCACCTCTTTGCAATACTTTAAATTATGGATGAGTAAATTGAAACTATGACCATATCATAAATAGATAAGGTGTATTTTTTATTAAAATAGAATGAATTAAATAATAATGTTAACATATTAAATCTCATATAAAATAATAAATTAAATATTATATAATAACTTTGTCCTCACATACTGGGGGTAAACTAGTTTAAAAAGAGTGTCATATTTCGATGAGATTTTACTGAAATTTATTTGAATTGGAAAACATATTTTTCTTTCAATATTTCTTCTCTTGCATTATATTTTATTACTATTATAACAATCAACATATATATAATTAAATTAAATTTCATACATTTTTCAAATTTGTAAAAAAATCATTTATACATAATATATTATTTTTTAAAATTAGTTATAAACACTAAAATTCATTTGTAAATCTATTTTTTTAAATTAGTTTAAAAGAAATTCATTTATAAATAAATTAAGGTCAATTCCAATAAAATGAATTTAACTCAATTTTTTTAAAAATTAATTAATTGCAACTTCTCTTCCTTTTCCTAAGTCTGAGTCATAGAAAAGAAAGATTTATTATTTTAATACATATAATATTTTGATTTCAAATTTAAGATATAAAAAGTTTAAAATAATATTAAGTGGCGCTTTATACTAACTTTTTGTTTGGTTGAGAGAAAATAAATAAGAAAAAAAAACTTAAAATTTAAAATTTTTACCTATTTGGAATCGGAGGAAAAAAAAAGAAAAAATAAAAATAATATTTATAATTAGCATTATCTTTATACATAAAAATGTTAAAATTTGCTCCTTTATATATATATATTCTCTCTTCCAGTTAGATTTCAAAACTTCACTCTCCACGCATCCAAGCAAAGAAAAGCTTTTAAAAAGTGATACAGGAGTGGCAGACATTCTTGAAAATCTTCACAGAATGATCAAATCATAATCGATTGTAGTCAAAAACAATTATTTCAAGGAGAAATTATTGGAATTTTTTATTCGCTTAATAGCGTGGAATTTTCACCACGTGCTCACATTTTCAAAACGTGACCACGACCTTTTTAAGTTTAATTATAATGTGATCAGCTTCAAGTCCATGTATAGCTGCATAACATAATTTAAGAACAAGTGATATTACTATTACAGACATATTGTCTGGGCGAATCCACGTGGGGTCCAGTGAGGTCCAATAGGGGGTTTAAGCTCTCATTTAATTTTTTTTTTAAATAAATAAGACTGTTTCAATACGGTAAAAGGTTGAAGATTTTCTTACATTACTGAAATCAAAATCCAGAGATACAAATGGTGGTATAAAACTGAAGTCAAAGTCTGCATTGCTAAAGTTGTTAGCCCCCACTCACTTTAAAGGCTGTGTAGGCCATTGCATATTGTGAATCTTACTGAGTGAGAAATATTTTTAATCTTAATAAAATAAAAATTTTAATATTATTTTTATTATATTTTTAATATTATGATTGAATGAATCATAAAATTAAGAACATAATTTCTTAATTTATTAAGATGATGAAATTTCTAATACTGTAACATAATTAAAAACATTTCTCATATAAAGGGTTATTTATTTTAAAGAATAGATCAAATTAATAATTTTATTTTTAAAATTTTAAGACAAATAAAATGATTTATATATTATAAAAGTAATTATTTTTTAGGGATAAAATTATATGGATAAAATATTATTTAAATATTATTAGAATTATTTTTATAATTCAATGATTATTTTATCAATTTTAGAAAATTTTATCTAAAAAATGACAATTACAATTAATCGCAATTCTTGCGCATGCTTTTAGCTTATAGTGTGTCATATTTAACAAGACTACAATTGAATATGCTGAAAGGTCATTGATCGGTAATTAATTCCAATGCCTTATAAAGAAATTGGAAATGGATATCTTCACTTTTGTAGAAGGTATAGACACTAATGTGCTGCGTATATAACAAATTGTGTATGAACTTTTTTTTAAGGTAAAAATACAATTTTCACCTTCTAATTTTTACAATTATTTCTGTTTTTTCTTATAATTTTTATTTGGATCAATTTATCTTCTGATGGTTTCATTTAATGTAAATTTGTAACTTAACTTCATATAAATTATTAATAGAACTTAATAATACGACATGATAATGCATCATAAATAGATTACTTTAAATCAATAAAGGTATTTCAAGGGAAGATGCTTTTGAATTTATATTTTTCTTTCCCAAACCTTAGTGTATGTAGTGTTAGAAAAAAGAAAAATATGGCTTATGTTTATACTATTTTAAGGTTTTTAAATTTTAGTTAAAAGCATTTTTGCATTTAGACGTGGTATAAACAGATTACTTTAGGCATTTGAACAGGGTAAAAATAGGAGTAAACATTTTGCAAAAAGTTTAAGTTAGGGATGAAATTGATTTAAATCCAAGTTGAAAGACAACATCAAAACATGCGATATAATCAAGAAACAAAAATGCATTTTTAACTCTTTTTTTTTTTAAATATTACATTTTAAAAAATATATTATTAGTGGTGAAACCATTTAGATAGCATTTGATTTACTGAATTATATATTCATAGAAATCTCAATATTATCAAAAATGTGATTCCTAGGATTGCAATTTTTGAGAATGTCACATTACTATGTCTATTTCAATTAAAAAGATTCCTAAGAAAGTTACAATTATGTTTTGATCAATTTTTATATTTTTAAAAATATTATTAAATTATCAAAATTGTCCTCATTAAAAATTGAATAGTCAACATCAAAAAGTTGATTGATGAAGGGTGATAGGTGGTGGTTAATGGTGGAAGGTGATAGTAGGTAATAGTCAACGATGATAGGTGATAGTTAATGACAATGGGTAGTGGTTAACAATGAAAGATGGTTGTGGGCGATGGTTAATTGACGTTGGCAGCGGTAGATGGTGATAACAGCAATAGATAGTAGATAACGACTATGGGTGATAGGTGATAAATGATAGGCAATAGTAGGCAATAGTGATTGTGATCAACAATGGGGGTAGCTGGTGATAGATAGTAATGGTGGTGATAACTGATTATGGACGATGGTCAATAACAACAAATGGTGGTAGTAGAATATGGTTAATAACGATGAGTAGTGATAGGTTGAAATAATAAGACATTAATGGAAGGGCAGGTAAAATAATTTTTATATATAACTAAAACATTCCCATGTCACGATAATGTAACATACCCATCTCCCCCTATAAGAATATTTAGTGAGAATATTGAGTCAAAAATATTTTTAGGTAAATTTTTCTAAATTTTTGAACCAAATATGAAAATATAATATTCCTCTAAAATATTCTAAAAAATGTGAAAAGCATTTCACAAATCAAACGCCACCTTAATGGATGCGTGAGTGTGTACAGTTGTACCTAAGATGCTAACAATTTTTTAATACTTTGAATTGTAACTAGAGTATTCACAATAATTCACAAATTTTGCTACAATACTAAAAAAATTTTATCATATAATTTAACTAAGGTTTTTATTAAAAGCATTTTTTTTGGTTGAACTTATAAAAATTAGTTGAGTGTTTAATTCATGTGTAATGGAATTGTTATCATTATTATGTTTAAATGAACTTTTTCATTTGAAATCCTTCCTCTACCTATGGTTTCAAAAAAAGTTATTTACTATCTTTATCTTTTTATCTCTTACCTCACAAGTTCCCATCACCATTTACTATCGTTTATTATCACTACCACTATTAACTACTATCTATCACTATTTTCTATTATTAGCCACCGCGTAACATTACCACTATTAACCACCACCCATAATCATCTGTTTTCTATTTTTGTTGATCACCGTTTATCATTATTGATCATTATCCATCATCATCTTTTATTGTTTACTGTTGTCCATTATGACTTATAATAGTTGACCATAATCTACTATCACATTTTGTCATTAACAATCATCCTTTACTATCCATCATTATTAACCATTATCTACAATCACCTATCGTCGTTGACCACCGTCCACCACCAACTTCCCCATTCCCTAACTAAATTAAACAACAAGAAAGAAAATTATAATGATTCCATTTCCTACTAATAAACTAACAAGTAACAATTACCCTTGTTTTTACTTTTCTTTATTTGATTTTATTCTCCATCTATTTCCATGTATTAAACTAGCTTAATAAAAAATTAAAAGAGACTAATATGTATTCTCTTCATTTCTCAAATAAATTGACATTATAAATTTGGAGAGAAATAAATGCATGATTCAGTGCATTATGACTGTAGATCTCTATGCATAAAAATAGATTATGGATTTGATGTCAAAGAAAATTGTGTAATCTCTTGCAGAAATCGACAGTTTCAAATTCTGAGAAATATAAAGGCTTCCGTATCCAAAATAACCTGTTATAAATAGTGATTTTATTATTATAATCTCTTATATTTTAATAAATTAAATATTTTAATATTAGATATTAAAATTAAAAAATAATTTTTTAATTTATCAAAATACAAAAAAGATAATAATACTGAATATTTAATGCCACCATTGTGTGACAAGCAAACTACGATGGAAATCTTCAAGTGAGATCATAATGTATACAGTTCTATCAAGTTACATACCGCATTTGAAATGTTATACGGTACCATAACATGCAAAGTAGGATGGAAACGATAAGTTGGTTGAGAAGTCACATCCTTGGTTGGAAATTCTCAAGTAATGAGTTAACTTTGCCGTGACATGCCATTGTGGATGTATTGTCCATTGTGCAAGTGGCCATTAGCGTTTCTTTTGAAAACAACTTTGCTATTTTTAATAGTTTCTTGACTTGGGAATACACGCTAATTAGTATGATTCAACGACCCAATTTTGTTTATCTAATTCACGCCAGCTATCCGACAGATCAGCTCATTTGGCTCCTTTCTCTAATCCATGAACAGCCATGTTATTTAATTAAGGAATCATAATCCAATTCACGTAAAACCGAATCAAGGAAGGAGGGCATTTGGTCTAGTGGTATGATTCTCGCTTTGGTTATATAAATATAAGTTCATATATTAAAAAAATTAATAAATTTGTAGTCAATTAAGTATTAATTTTTTTTATTTGTTAATTTTTGGTTGCATATGAATTCATTGGACCAACCTAACCTAAAAAAAAGTCTAAAAACAAAAAAAAAATTTGGTTGATTTTTCAATTTTTATCGATTTGATCATTAAAATAGGATTTTTGTTGGGTCAACTCAAATCATATAATACAATGATTAATGATCGAATTGGTCAAATCATCTAGTCTAATCCGATTTTCAAAACACTAGTCCAAATTTGTTACATGTCAGTTATGTACTTTCTAATTGACCCTAATTTGATCTTGATTGTACAATGAACCATAAAAATTATTGTTTGATTAGTTCAACTGATTAAATAATGATGTCATAAATATAAATTTATTAAAAAATTAAATAATACCTAATCTATAATATAAATATGAGCTTATATTTTATATAAAAATAAAAAAATTAAGAAAATAAGTGAAATTTTTAGTAAATTAAGTGTTAATTTTTTTTATTTTTTGTTATATATAAATTTATTGGACCAACCCAACCTAAAAAAAAATATAAAAGAAATTTTTTTTTTTTATCAATTTGATCATTAAAATAGTTTTTTTAGGGTCAACTCAAACTAGATAGCACAACGGTTAAAGATCGAATTGGTCGAATCATCCGATCTGGTCTAATTTTTAAAATACTGGTCCAAATCTAACGAATTTTGTTACATATCAATTATGTACCCTTTAATTTGTCTTAATTTGATCTTGATTGTACTTTCATTATTTCTAATTTCCTTTTTTACCTAAATTCGAAACTTTAAAGAAAGTTTGACCTTTGATTTTTAAGGTTTCATATTTAGATAAAAGGGAAAATTAAGAACTATGAGGATGCAATCAGGATTAAATTATGACTCATTAGAAAGTATTTTGATTAATATATGATAAAATCCGTTAGATTTGGATAAAAAATTAGCACTAATAGACAAATTGTTAATGATGTAAAATACAAGTTGCCTCTTTATGATACTTTAAACTACATATGGGTAAATTAAAACTAGGAACATATACAGGTAGATAAAATATATTTTTTCCCTTTTAAAATTACAAAAAAGATTTTAGAACACTATTGTTACAAAACATTACTTTAAATAGACATTTATAATTTCAAATTAAATAAAATTTGGTATGCTTGATGTATATCATTAAAAAACATAAAAATTAATTTTAAAACCTATACTTGATGATAAAAAATACAAGCAACCACAATAATTATAAATAATTCAAAATAATATATGCAATATCACTACAGGTGGATTTGGATTTCTATAAGTGAAGTTCTTTAATTATTTTATTTTCTTACAAACTTTATAAAATCAATAATAGATGAACACTTGATTTGCTGATCAATCATAATTAATAAGCTTAAAAAGGAATATAAACCCATAACTAACATCTGATATGACATTTTATTTTTTTCTTGAACACATTTGCAATGTGTTTTATATTTTAAAATTTTGACTTAAAATTTATTAGTTGTTTACCTTAAAAAGTTTATTTGTTTTTACTTTAAATTTCAAATGCAATAAAAGAAATATAAGAGGAAACTTACAATAACATTTATGTATAATAAAATTATAAAAATGACTTTTTTTTAATCAAAATAATCTTAGGTGAACATACAAAATCTAAGGAGCAATATAAAGAAAATTTATAGAATTGGTTTTAGAAAAATCCGAATAGACATGCAATACATAAGAGTTAGTATAAAAAAGACTCAAAAAATATAAAAAAATACAAACATAAAAGAATTTTAAAACAATGTATTAATATAATCTTATCCAATTAAGATAAACATTATAAATGTTACAATATCATATAATTAACATATTTAGCTTAACTAATGAAAAAATGGAGACAACCAAATATTATGAAGACAAATAATCAAATAATATAACAACTTAATACCATTGAATTCTTCACCCTAGCATACTGTGTTATAGGGGTCCTTGATTCTCTTGGAAGGAAAAAAGAAATTATTTTCTTTCTAAATTGACTCTAAACTATCAACTTAATGCTTTTCTTTTTGAAATAACAATTTTAAAAATAAAACATCAAGTAATTAATCAAGATTTTAAAAACTAATCATAATTAACAAAATAGACACAATTTTAAACAAATTATTTAAGTAACCATTTTACCTTAAATCTTCTATTTCTACTTCAAGTCTCTGACTTTTGCAGCCATGTTTTCTACTCTCAAAATTATTGTCCAAATATGCAATTTCTCCAATGACATATGTAATATCAAAAATAAATCTAAAAAAATATCAATAATTTATAATATCATATTGATACAAGTTAATAAAAAACATTTAAAATCATATTAGAGATATGTACATACTAATTAAAAATGTTTCATATTCATTGCTTGAATTTCACTGAGACTCAAGAATGAAAAGTCATATTTAAGAATGCCGAAGTCCATCACCTATTTAATTATGTAATTATTTTGGAAGTTCACTTTATATTTATGGTGTGGGGTATTATATTTGTAATTATTGAGGGCAACTCAGAGGTTATGTGTTAAGTATATATGCACTATCTTCCTTTAAGGATTTCTTAAATTTTGAAAGTAAGAAACTTTTAATTATATCTTGAATTCAATTATCCTTTGATATAAATATTAAATAAAGATCTAAATATAAAATGTTATCCAATAAATATGAAAAATACATAGGAAACTAACAAAATAAACATTAAACTATTACCTTTTAATCCATCAAAACTATCTCTATGCTACTAGTTTTATCATTATTATGAAAATTAGGAACTACTTAAACATGTATTCTTTTGACCTTCAGATTCCACATACGCTTTGATGAGGATACACAGCGTATGAAATCAATACATTTTCACTATCCTTGCTACAAACAAAGACTATTATCTGATGAACTCAAACATAAAGATTAATTGTTCACTCTTTAACACTTATTATAGTGGATTATTGGTGGTTCACTCTGAACACCTATTATACTGAATTAGATTATATAAAATTTAAGGTTCATAATCTCTCAAAAAATTAAAAAGATAATTTACCCAAACAAATAATGTCAATTTTGATAAATATATAAATTACAAAATATATTATTAAATAAAAAACTTAAAATTTTTATAATATTACATTTAAAAACATATAATATGTTGACGTCAGAATTTGGTTCGTGTGAAAAGTCCCAAACTCCGACTAACGAGGGGGATTCTTGTAGGATCTCTGGCCTTCGATCGGTTCAAAAAAATAGAGCAGCAAAACAGATAGAAATAAAGGGAAGCGCAGAGAAGAAGGAGACACCGAGTTTGTGTGGTTCGACCAAATCCGGATATCACCGGACCCTACATTCACGGTAGCGTGTTATTGATATATTGTTTCTATAGTGTACAATGCCCTATCTCTATTTTTGCAGAGTTTCAGTATAGTTGAATGAGCTCTCTCTTACAAAGGGACTCCTCCCGCATATTTATAGAGGTAAGGGGCTACAATAGTAATTACACATGCAACAAATTTATTACATCAGTATTTATTATACAAGACAAAAGATGTAACTAGATTTTTGCTTTCGACTGCTACAGGCCGTCTTCTGCAGGTGGGGCTTCATTTGTCCGTTAAGGCAAGGCATGATTTAACCTTTCTATCTGGCGTCATAGGCTATACTTCGTCAGGTCTCTTGCCCGACCCTGGGAATAGTGAGTTTGAACCCGCGCCTTCGGGCATGAGTCGGGGTCGATGCAATCGCTTCACGACGTGATGAAATGACCCTGGGCGCTGCTCGAGCTGATCCTCTCGCTGGTCTTGGTCTTCTTGCGAGCGCTCTTGACCCTAGCCAATTTTTTCATATAACATAAGCCCCCCAACTCGCAGCTCGCTCTGCGAATTAGAAGTTAAAACTCTTCAGTCCTCGAATCGTTAGCCTTTTCCCGATACTGTCGTTCCATCTACACTAAGCCACGTCTTCGTGGCATGTGTTCAGTGGCTAAATAGATAAGTGCGCATAAGAGCTACGACTTAGTTGAGTTCATGAGAGTTGTGAAATTCAACAATTTTGTTGCCTTGGGTGAATAATTGATTCATCAATTCTTTATGCTTCAACGATCGCAGAGTCACGCTAGCACTGAGTGTTTTAAGAGTGTCTCCACACCTCAGCGAGCACGCAGCTGTGCTGGCAAAGCGAGTGTTTTTTAGTGCCTTTGCACCTCAATGGGCACATAGTCGCACTGACAAAGTGAGTATTTTTTAGTGCCTTCGCACCTCAGCGAGCACGCAGCCTACACTGGTAAAGTGAGTGTTTTTTAGTACCTCCGCACCTCAGTGAGCATGCAGTCGCGTTGGCAAAGTGAATGTTTTTTAGTGCCTCCGCACCTCAATGAGCACGCAGTTGCGTTGGCAAAGCGAGTGTTTTTTAGTGCCTCCGCATCTCAGTGAGCACGCAGTCGCGCTGGCAAAGCGATAATCAATTCTTCTCCAGAAGTGAGCTCTGAGGGGCCTCAACTAGACCAAAGGTCACAATTAACATAAAAATTCCTGACGAAGTTTGGGAAAATTGGCCCCATGAGAGCTGCGGATACTGCAAATACTTAAATGCAAGAAAGGAGAAAGTAACTGACACCATGCCAATTTAGTAAATAGCTTTTAACAAAATAATCATATTTACATTCACCCTGAAAACTTGGGATATAACGTTAGTGTATAACCCGGAATGAGCCCCCTGGCTCTTGGTCCGTGCTAGGCTGGGGAGGCTGTCCTATAGGTTGCACTACATATCCCCTCAAGCGACCTTTTCGAATTAGATCTTCAATTGCATCTCTGAGGGCCAGACAATTTGTCATCCCATGTCTGGCCTCATTGTGGTAGGCATAGAACTCGTCCTTGTTCCTCTGCCTAAATGGGGTCCTTAAGGGTCTAGGCCTTCCGAAATTTTCCCTGTCCCTTTCCTTCAAGTAAATTCTATCTTGGGGATCCGAGAGCACGCTATACTGCTCAAAACGGCTCGCGTACTGAGGTCATTCATCCTTGGACCTTTTGGATTTCTTTGCTGCCCATTCATGAGGGGATCCCCTTGGTCTATATCACTCCTCTTCTTATTGCGAGAGGAGTTGACCTTTTCATCCTTCTTGTCAGACTTTTTCGAGCTGAAGGTCTCTTCCCACTTAATCTACTTGTTAGCTTGCTTATAGAACTTGGTGAGGTCCTTCATTGGGGACTTGTACAAACTTTTGTATAGCTTTCCATCTTTGTGAAGTTCCATGAAAATGGTGGCGAGCATGGTTTCTTCAGATGGATTCTCCATCGAATTTGCCTCGAGTTTGAATCTAGTGATGTAGTCCTTTAGTGACTCTTGCCTGAGCTGAAAGACCATAGCGAGGTGGCAAGGGGGCACTAGTTATTTTTTCATAGCTCGGTACTAGCTAATAAATTTCTATTGGCAGTCTTCCCAACTGACAATTGAGCAGATTAGGAGGCTTCTGAACCAAGCTCGAGGCACACCCCTCAATGTGGCCGGAAACACCTGACACTTGACTAAGGGGTCAGTTGTCTGTAAGTCCATCTGAACGTTGAATGCGTCCAGATGATCATATGGATCAGAATCCCTATTATACAACGGGATTACAGGGACCTTGAGCTTGAGTAGTAGAGGTCGAACTTCAATCTCCTCAGAGAGTGGCGATCGTTCTTCACAGCGAGCTCGACTATCCAGAGTTCGAAGGTGTTCTTCCAACTGAGCCATCTTCTGAAACAGCTCTCTAACTAATGGGTCTTGTACCCTAGAGTGCTGGCTGGACGACTGTTGGGAACTTCAATCTCCATTGTCGTGGGAGTCGAGACCTGGGATCTGCCCTTGCAAGCAACGAGCTGGAGCATGATCTTGGTTGGGATCATTCGGATGTCGCATTTGTTGCCGCTGAACAACATTTACAGGCGTTGAGGCTTCAGCTTGTCTCTGCACACCTTGTGCTTACAACATGATTGCCTTAGTCAGTTCTTCCATCATGTGCTTAAGTTTCTCCTGACGTTGAAGCTAAGTCCGAGGTCCATCGGTGTCACTAGTGACAAAAACTGGTTGGAGGAATACCAGTATTTGCTTTGATGACAGGAGTAGCAGATGAGTCTATTGTCAAAACATGGCCATCCGAAGGATGGAGTTGTACATTTAAGGCTCTGGTGGCTCTTCCCTTGGCCATTGCAGTGGAAACGAATCAGAATAGGCGAGATCCCCACAGACGACACCAAAATGTTGACGTCAGAATTTGGTTCGTGTGAAAAGTCCCAAACTTCGGCCAACGAGAGGGATTCTTACAGGATCTCTGGCCTTCGATCAGTTCGAACAAAATAGAGCAGCAAAACAGACAAAAATGAAGAGAAGAGCAGAGAAGAAGGAGACACTGATTTTGCGTGGTTCGGTCAAATCCGGATATTACCGGACCCTATGTCCATGGTAGCGTGTTATTGATATATTGTTTCTACAGTGTACAATGCTCTATCTCTATTTTTGCAGAGTTTCAGTATAGTTGAATGAGCTCTCTTTTACAGAGGGGCTCCTCCCTCATATTTATAAAGGTAAGGGGGCTACAATAGTAATTACACATGCAGTAAATTTATTACATCAGTATTTATTGTACAAGACAGAAGATGTAGACTAGATTTTTGCTTTCAGCTATCGCAAGCCATCTTCTGCAGGTGGGGCCTCATTTGTCCGTTGAGGTAAGGCATGATTTAACCTTTTTGTCTGGCAAGCCCTTGGTCGTAGGCTATACTTCGTCAGGTCGCTTGTCCGACCCTGGGAATAGTGAGTTTGAATTCGCACCTTCGGGCACGAGTCGGGGTCGATGAAATCGCTTTGCAACGGGACGAAACGATCCTGGGCGCTGCTCGAGTTAATTCTCTCGCTGGTCTCAGTCTTCTTGCGAGTGCTCTCGACCCTAACCAATTTTTGCATATAACATAATATGAATAAATCAATGGTGATAAATTGTAGCAATATGTTTAAAAACACATTTGATCATATTAACTTTTGATATCAATTGTAAATCAATGATTATAATAATAAAATATGGAGTATATCTCATTGAAACAATAGAATATTACGTTTAAAACATATTTGATCATACATTATATTACAAATATAATCCTAATTCTAAAATAAAAAGTTTAACAATAAACTTTTATTTTACTTTCAAAAAAATGTTAAAAAATCAAACATCTATTAAGTTTTAATATAAGTTGCAACAATATAATATTATATTTAAAAAGATACTTAATTATAAGATAATGAAATCAATTATTATAGTATAAAATATGGAGTATATCTCAATGATTTGCTCATAATAATAATTGCAACCATATAATATTACATTAAAAAATCTTAATTTTTTTCAAACATAAAATAAAAATATAACTAAAATTTTTAATTTTAGAATTATGATTATATTTTAAATATAAAATCTGATCAAATAATACATAATTTAAAATATTATAATTTCTCTACAAATTTAAAAGGCCAATATACTTAAATCAAATAATATTAATTTTGATAAATATATAAATTACAATAATATAATGTTATTAAATGAAAATCTTAAGATTTTTATAATATTATGCTTGAAAACATATAATATGATCAAATCAATAATTATAAATTTCAAGAATATAATATTATACCTAAAAACTTATTTGATAATATTTTATATTTAAAATATAATCATTATTCTACAATAGAAAATTTAGCAATAAAATTTTATTTTAAATTTAAAAATGTTAAAATCAAACATATATCAAATTTTTTTTATATAAATTGCAATAATATAATATTATCTTTACAAATATATTTAATTATAAAATGAGTAAATCAATGATTATCATAAAAAAGTATGGAGTATATCTCATTGATTTGCTTATAATATAAATTGCAACAATATAACATTGCTTTAAAGAATCTCAAACTTTTTTTTTAAAATGTGAAATAATTTTTTTTTACCAAAGTTCTTAGTTTAAAATTATGATTATATTTTAAATATAAAATATAAACAAATTTTAAAGAATCATAATCTCTCCACATATTTGAAATGATAGTCTTTTCCCAAATTAAGTAATGTTAATTTCGGTAAACTTATAAATTGCAATAATATAATATTATTAAATAAAAAATCTTAAAATCTTTATAATATAAGATATAGGGTATGTTTGGTTCATGAAATATTTTATTCTCAGGAATGTTTTATTTCTGGGAATGAGATTCGCAGGAATATGTCTTTCCCACCCTCACAAGTGGGAATAAAATTTTTAACTTCACAAATTTTATTCCTGGACATCTTTTATGCTTGAGAATAATTTTTTATCTCTTGTACCAAATATAGGAAACTTTTATTCCCATCTCATTTTTCTAGGAACAAAAAATTATAACTAATATCAAACACGCACATAAAAACATATAATATAAGCAAATCACTGATTATAAATTATAATAATATAGTACTAAATTTAATAATATATTTGATAATATTTTATATTTAAAATATAATCATAATTATAAAATAAAAAATTGAGTAATAAAATTTTATTTTAAGTTTATAAAATGTTAAAAATAAAAAATATATCAACTTTTTACATAAATTGCAACAATATAATATTACATTTGAAAATATATCTTCCTATTAAATTATTGAATTATTAATTTATTTTTTTAATATTCTCAATTATCAAATAATATTTTTATTTTAAAATTTTAATATTTGAATTATTTATTTAATTGAATAATAAAATTTTGGTATTCATTTTAATACTATTGAAATAATCTTCAACTTAGAATTTGATAGTATTTAAATATTTAATGTTAAAAATAAAAGTTAAAATATTTTAATATTTCTGTGAGTTGCATAATTTAAAATTTAAATAATTTTTATGATATATTCTCTAATTCTTAAATTGTAAAATACTTTAATAAATGATATGTGTTTTCATTTTTTTATAGAAATTATCTAATTTAAAAAATTATTTAACAATATTATCTACACTGATTTTCAAACTAAATTCATTCGAGTTATTTTTATGTGTATTAAATAATTTATATATAAGTAAATAGCTATATTTATATAGAAATAAAATACTTATTAACATATTATTAGTAATATTTAATTATAATTTGGTAGATAATGTCTATCTAAAAGTTCTTACTATTTAAAATTTTATATTATCTTTAAATATCAAATACTAAATTTGACATTTTATAATTTCTCTTTTTAAATTTTTATTGCTTTTAAGTACTTATCATAATTTTAATTTAAAATATTTCTAATATATATTTTTTTAAAGATAATATATTAAGTATGATAATAACTCTTATTACTTAAATAATTAAATCTTTTGACATAAAATATTTAATTTAAATTTTTAACCAAAGGTTTATAAATAAATTTACTTGAGTATTAATATATTAAGAAAGTATTTTTGAAAAGATGAAAACAATTCAATTGATAAGTTTAGTTAATTTGTAATATTAATGTAACAACTTTATCAAATTAAAAGAAATATAATATTCTCTCACAATTAATACAAATATAATTGTATTAATTATTTAGTTATCTTATACATAAAATATGATAATGGTTTACCTATATTTGAATATATTATAATTTATAATCTGAAGTCGTATTATAAATTTCTTTTAAATAAAATTAAATAAAACTATCAAACTAGTTTAATTATAATATGAGCAAATCAATGATTATTATAAAAAAAAAAGGTATGGAGCATATCTCATTGATTTGCTAATAATATAAATTACAATATAATATTACTTTAAGAATCTTAAAACTTGTTTTAAATATAAATAAAAATTTTACTACTAAATTTTCTATTTTAGAATTATAATTATATTTTAAATATAATATTATACTATTACAAATCAATAATTATAATAAAATTGATCATATTTTAAATTTATAATTTAAAATTATGATTATTACTTTAAATAATCTTAAACATTTTATAAATGTATAATATTAGAAAATAAATGATTATAATTGCAAAACTATAATATTACATTTAAAAATATACTTCATCATACTAAATTTTTATATAAATTATAAGTCAATAATTAAAATAAAAAATGATGAGTATCTCATTGTAACAATATAATATTACATTTTAAAATATATTTGATTATATTTCATATTTGAAATTAATCATAATTCTAACATAAGAAATTTATAATAAAATTTCATTTTTATTTAAAAAATTGTTAAAATAATTTATATATCAATTATGTTATACAAATTACAACAATATTATATTATGTTTAAAAACAAATTTTATTATAAGATGAGGAAATCAATAATTAATAGAAAAAATATGGGGTATATATCATTAATTTACTCATAATATAAATTAAAAAAATATAATATTACAAAAAGAATCGTAAGCTTTTTTTAAACGTGAGACAAAAATTTATCACAAAATTTCCTATATTAGAAATTATAATTTTAATATTTTAAATATAAAATATGATCAAATAATATATGATTTAAAGTATTATAATCTTTTTACAAATTTAAAATGACAGTCTTACCAAATTAAATAATGTTAGTTTCAATAAATATATAAATTATAATAATATAATATTATTAAATAAAAAATATTAAAATTTTTATAATACTACATTTAAAAAATATATAATATGAACTGTTATAGGCATTTTTCGATTCTGTGTAATGGGCTGGCAAAGGCTTGGCAGCAGATCAGTCTAAGTGAGAAAAAAGCTAAGCTCGCTAGATCGTTAGCTGTACGAGCAACAGAATAAGGTAGAAGTTCCCAGCTTGCTAAAGGACAAGTCCTAACTTGCATAATCGATAACTCGCTGTATGCGAGCTGACATTGCCAAAGGCGAGCTTGCGAAGTTCGTCCTCGCTGACCAAAGGCCAGCAGTGACCCAGCGCATGGACACGATGTCATGCTCAACAAGGAGCTCGTCAAGGGTAAACCTAAAGTAATGACCCTTTTAGACTTAGTTCATGGGACCATTCTGTAGGAAGCAGTGTATAGGGCCCACCCGTAGAAAGCAAAACTTTAAAAGTTAGTCGACAGCTGTAGAAGCCATTTTGTAGTAGTCTAGGCTGTCTTGTATATTTATTTTGATGTAATAGAAATACAAATTATGTAGTTACAATTGTAACCTCCCTAACCTCTATAAATAAGAGGAGGGAGATCACTGTAAAGCATGTTGAATCCGTGTACCGGAACTTCATTAAAATTTCTTGAGACTAATAAAACACTACTGTGGATGTAGGGACCGATCCCCCCCGATTTTGGCCAAACCACATTAAAATTCCTTTTAAGTGCTTGTTGTTCTTCCTATGCCTTTCCTCTTCATCTTTGTTAGTTCAACCATAAGGTAGTTAAAGTCCAAAAGAACTTCCCAGGTTAGTTATATTTTGGCTGAACCAAAATCTACCTTTAACATTTTGGTGCCGTCTATAGGGACTCATTTGTCCTGGTTGATTTTTGGTGTTCTGGTTGATGTTTTGTGCAACCATAATGGTCAGAGGAAGAACCACCAAAGCCTCAAATGCATTGGTTGATTAATCGGAAGGTCGTGTGTCTACAACAGACTTCTCCACTGCTCTTGTCATAGGTATTACCACTGGCTTGCCCCCAGCCAGCTCTTTTCAACATGCTACTATTGTTAACAGCATTGGTGAAGCACAAACCTGGCTTCAGTGCCAAGAAAGATTGGAAAATATGATGGGAGAATTGACTAAAGCAGTCACTATGCTAACACAAGCATAGGCTCAGGGTTTGCAAAGGTAGGCTGAAGTCATCACACCCAGGAACATCCACCAGCAGCATCAAGCTGCAAGTTTGAACAGACCTAATCAAGAGCACACTTCTGGTCATCGTTCGTGCGATCAGGAAGACAGGAAGAGCCATCAGGCCTCTAACCAACGATCCAGGGCATTGGCTTCATTGGTGGAAGAGTTGCTTCAGAGGGTGAAGCAGTTAGAGGCACACCTTCGAGCTCGAGATGATTGAAGTTGCTCAAATGATCAAACTCCCTTCTCCAAGGAAATTGAGATAGAGTTTTTCCCTTATAAGCTTAAAATCACTTCTATCCTACTGTACAATGGGGATAGCAAGCCACGTAACCATCTGGATATGTTCAACGTCTAGATGAATCTTTGAACAAGTAACCCCTTAATTAAATGTCGTATCTTCCCAGCCACATTGGGAGATACACCTTGAATGTGGTTTAGGAGCCTTTAGGCCTACAACATTGGTAACTAGGAAGAATATCAGGAAAAATTTTTCAACCAATACAGGGCACTCAAGAGGCAGCTCGTGCCCCCTTGTCATGTCACTACTATCTTTCAACATAAGCATGAGTTGTTGAAAGATCGTTTCACCCAATTCAGGCATGAGATCGACAATGTGGAGAGCCCATCCGATAAGAGCATTTTGACAGCGATCTTGATAGGGCTTCATAAGGATGGCAAGTTGTACCAAAGTATATACAAATCCCCAGTAGTGGATTTGGGTGAATTTTATGATCGAGTTGCCAAGCAAATCAAGTGGGAAGATACCTTTGGTTCAGAGAATCAAAGGGACAAGGCCAGTAGCTTTGAGCAGGGTAAGAAAAAAAGCAATCATGGAAATGTTGAGGCCATTTTTGACAGCCATCCAACGAAGAAGACCAAAATTGAATGACCTCGGCACTTAGGTCACCATAAGCACTATAGTGTCCTATCAGATACTCTGGATAGGATATATGCAATAGAAAAAGATAGGGAAGGCTTCAGGAGACCTTATCCTATAAGAACTCCCTCCGAACATCGAGATGTAAGCAAATTTTGTGCCTATCACAATGAAATTGGCCACAACACTTCAAACTATTGCACGCTCAGAGATGCAATCAAGGACCTTATCAAAAGGGGTTGTTTGAAAGATTATGTGGTGTGACTTGTAGAGCACCAATCTCCATAGCCTCAATGAGATCTTGGGCAAGAACAGGCCCCCATAGTGAGAATTATACATTGATCATGTAATGGGGCAGATACCCACTTGGGCTTTTAATTGTTAATTCTTGAATGAATTGCCAGCAAAGCACTAGTTCAATGGCGAGTTCTCACTTCTATTGATTCTACAACTATCCAAGTCCATGCATGTGACCTACTCCTTGGCACCATATGAATGCGACTTCACGCTCGTGCATGTGACCTACTCTTCGACACCACATATATGCAGCCATCTTAAGTCCATGCATGTGAACTATTCTTCAGCACCGTATGTATGTGACCTTGTGCTCATGTATGTGACCTACTCTTTGGCACTACATGCATGCAACCAACTATCTAAGTCCATGCATGCGACCTACTCTTCGGCATTGTATGTATATGACCTCGTGCTTATGCATGTGACTTACTCTTAGCATCGCATGTATGTGACCTTGTGCTCATGCATGTGACCTATTTTTTGACCCCACATGCATGCAGCCAGCTATATTAAATCCTTACAAGCGACTTAATGCTCGTAGCTCTCATGCGACCTAATGTTTACAGCTCGCATGCAACTTCTTATTAGGCACAACTCTCATGCGACCTACCTATGAACTATTCATTGACAACTAAGACATCTCGATGCCCAAGCTCATTATTCACTGAGAAGCATGGTTGATTGGTTATTCAAGTATCTCATTTCACCGTGATTTGCAAAAATACATACTATTGTTGTGATGTGCAGAATATTCAAACATAATACAACATGCAAGAATCATGATGAAAATTTCATTCATTTAAAAGCCTCATTTAATGAGGTAAATTTATATCATTGAGATTCAAAATACAAATCAAAATTGAAGAAGCCTATAGCTGTTACATTATGGAAAGAAGACTGGCTTCATGGATATGAACTCCAGCCAGCACCAACAGGAAGGCTAACGGGCATGATTGCTCCTCAATCTTTTTCTAGCTGTTGTCCTTGTTTTAAAGTCCCTTTCTAGCTCTCCGTCTAGCATTAAAAATTCAAAAGTGGCCAACGGACATGGCCGGAAAGGCAAAACCCCATGGCATCATTTTGAGAAAATAATCCAAGATCTGTATAAGATCCTCTTAAATCCCTGAAAAAGGATTGGCTGTTAAGGCTTTTTATGCAGCAAATCATACACACCTTACCGGAAAGGCACATTATCAAAAGTATAGAGGGCTTGTCTGAGGCACCCATCAGTTCACTCTATAAATGAAGGAAAAAGAACTTCCAATACTTTAAATAGATCGACCTGGTCTTACTAAAGAGTCCAGGAGAGCATCCCAATTACTTCCATTAAATGCTCTAGAAGAAAACGAGGTAGACCCACTAATAGTTGTGAAGCACGTATAACAGAAGGTATGGCCTGGATTAGATGAAATGATAGGCTGACAGAAGACTTTGACTACGCAGTAATCCATGAAGGAAGGCCCTTTGCCAGCAAAATTGTTTAACTCCTAGCCCGTGAAGTGAGCTAAGAGTTAGGGTGCTTATGTTATAGACATTTTCTGGTTCTGCGTAATGGGCTAGCAAAGGCTCGGTGGCAAATCAGTCCAAGTGAGAAAAGAGCTAAGCTAGCTAGATTGTCAGTTGCACGAGTAACAGAATAAGGCAAAAGTCCCCAGCTCGTTAAAGAATAAATCCTGACTCGCACAGTTGGTAACTCACTGTATACGAGCTCGCATTGCTAAAGGTGAGCAAGGCGAGCTTCAGAAGTTCATCCTTGCTGACCAAAGGCCAGTAGCGACCTAACGCACGGACATGGTGTCATGCTCAGCAACGAGCTCGCCAAGGGTAAACTTGAAGCAACGACCCTCTTAGACTTAGTTTGGGAGATCAGTCTACAGGAAGCAGTGCATAAGGCCTACTCATAGAAAACAAAACTTCAGAAGTCAGCTAGTAGCCTGTAGAAGCCATTTTGTAGTAGTCTAGACTGTCTTGTTCATTTATTTTGATGTAATGGAAATACAAATTATGTAATTACAATTGTAACATCCTCACCCTCTATAAATAAGAGAAGGGAGATCATTGTAAAGCATGTTGAATCCGTGTACTGAAACTCTATTAAAGTTTCTTGAGACTAATAAAACACTACTGTCGACGTAGAGACCGATGCCACTCAGTTTTGGCCGAACCACGTTAAAAATCCCTTAAGTATTTGTTGTTCTTCCTCTGCCCTTCCTCTTCATCTTTGTGAGTTCAATCAGAAGGCAGATTGAGTCCAAAAGAATTTCTCAGGTTGGCTGGATTTTGGCTAAACCAAAATCCATCGTCAACATGAACAAACTAATGATTATAAATTGTAATAATATAATATTACATTTAAAAATATATAATCATATTTTATGTTTTAAATATAGTCATAATTTTATAATAAGAAATTTAATAATAAAAAATTTATTTACATAAAAATTCTGAAAATAAAACATATAATAAATTTTTATATAAATTGCTATAATATAATGTCATATTTAAAAATAAATTTGATTAGAATACAAACAAATCAATGAAATACTATGTATAGAAACACATTTAATTATAATATGAACAAATCAGTTATTATAATTAAAAAAATATGAAGCATTTCTAATTGATTTGCTCATAAAAGAAATTAAAACAATATAATATTATTTTAAAGCATCTAAAACCTTTTCTCAATGTAAAATTTCCTTTCATTACTAAATTTTTTATTTTAATATCATGGTTACATTTTAAATATAAAACATAATCAAATATATGTCAGAGGGAAATTACTTCATAAGAGACAACCATATGTCCATTTGTCCTAGTATGACATTATTGGTTTCTCTTTTATATATATAGATACCAGTAAACAAGCCCATGCTATGCACAAGTTTATATTTAATTCATTGTATAATAAAAATTGGATATAATTTATATACATATTGAAATACATTATTTTATATTATAAAATGAGTAAAATTAAAAAAAATCTAACAATTTATATGTACATTTTTTTATCATTCTAAATTTTCTTTATATGTAACTGATATAATTATAATCATGAAAAGAAATGATGGAATAAAAGAAGCCTTTGTCTCCTCTTAGGTCCCGTTTGGTTCAATCTGTGGAAAGGGAAAGGGAATGGAATCAAATAAGGAGAGGAAAGGGAATGGAAATTGTTATTTACTTGAAATGTTTGGTTCAGTCA
>JANHAO010003552.1:0-25896 GCA_026873985.1 Saraca asoca | reverse complement strand
GCTATCACCAACCATCATTACTTCATTCGGTTGAACTTCCCAAGCTGAACAAATATGCAGTAATGGAGCAGGATCTGGTTTATAAGGATGAAATTCCCTGCTTAATGCTGGAGAAAATGTAATCTGCAGCAGTGAGAGATATAATACATAACTTCAAAGTTTAATACTGAAAGTACAGAACAAAGAGTCAGAAAGGCGTTCCCTTCACCATGCTATAGTCATGGCTGAGGAAAAAAAAAAATGGAGGGCAAAACAGCAAGAGAGTTCAGCACATTAAGCCTCTATTAGACAACTGACCTGCAGTTTTAAGAAAGTTTACATACAAGCAATCAGTGGCCTAAATGCCACAATCTTAATTTCCTTTGTTTTCCTCTTACCCTTTTTGTTTTCTCTTGGGCTGGGGGCAGGGCATTTTGAATCAAATGAAATAATTAAGGGAAAAGCATGTTGAGTCTTCCCATCATCCCACATACTGATGAAAGGACAATATTTGGAGAACAGAATTCATTTTTGGCATTCTATATTTCAGACCCTAGCACAGCCAAGTAAAATTTCAAAAGATATAAAGTATAACAAAACGGATAACCTGATTTCATGTTAAACAACCTCCACATATCTTTTAGACGCCTTGCCATGCCCCAAGGGGAAAAAGGCTTATAAATGAATGCAGTTGTTGATAGACTCACCCCAAATCGTTTATGAAATATATCAACAGCTGTATTCACATTGCGAGTGATCAATCCTCTCCTGAAAAAAATAATAAAAAAGCAATACATAATGAAAAATTGATAACAAAATACAACAGTCATATCAATAGTTGTATGCAAAATTCAATTTCACCGAACCCTCTATCCTTCAAATTAAATGAATACCATATATGCTATATCAATATCATAAAAGGGATTTTACACTGATATATCTATGCATAAGACAGAGGACAAGTGAAATCAATAAATATTGCAGCAAAAAGGGAATGAATCTAAAACGTCCACCCTTCCCTTAGTAAATACAAGGCATTCATGCAATAAAAAGAGCTATGAACAAGATGTATGTCTAGAAACTGTGAAAGATATTAGGAGACCGATGCAAGAGTGTTCTACTATTTTGTAACTAATAACATTCTGTTATTCAAAAGATGATTTACATATTCCATTAGCTAAGTTATGTTACATAAAACTGCATAGCAAAAGTAGCTACATGGAACTTCTGAACTGCACATATAATTCACCAAAGAGAATTAATTTAGATGGAAATCCAGGTCATTATAGTCTTAAAAATGCAATACTCAATGACGCATCTGCTAAAATAGAAAATTAAACTAACCTGATTTTCTTGGAATCAAGGAAGCTACAAAGTTCAGCTGCACCTGCACCACAACTGACCAACATATTAAAACTTGTATAAACATCTGGTGGTAACAGATCAGTTCAGAAAAATTAAAAGCCTCTTCTTTTATCGATGAAACCAAAACATAAAAATATTAACATTAATGCTATATTTGGGAATTGGGAGTTAAAGAGAGGAAGGAAAGGGAATGTAACAAAGAGACAATGTTAGGTGAAGAAAGGGAGGAAAAATAGATGTCTTCCCTTCCCCTTATTTGGATATTTAAATTAGATGGGGCCCGCCAATATTTACTTTTCTGGGTTCAACCAATAAGGGGAACATCGTTACAGTGGAAGATTAATCGTCTACTCTGAAAGGTTATAACACAATCTTCCATTCCCTCTTAAAATAGCAAAGCTCGCTACAATCAAAACACAGTTAATTTCTAGTGTGAGAACTATAGAAACCAAATTATCAGAAGGAAAGAACACAAAGTCCATAAATACTAACTTTCCTTAGAGCCATAAGCATCACTACTACCTTCCTTCTCCACAAATTTTCATCAACATTGTACAAACAAAATCCAAGCAACACAAAAACTTCGGAAAAAATTTCACTTTTTCACAGCTGCCAAAGGTACACTAAAATAATACACAAGAAAAACACATGCCCTGATTAAAAAAAAAAATTGATATCAATAATCAAAATTGGGCTAACCAGGCATAATTTCGAGGCGATCCAACCCCTGCCGCTCGAATTCGGCGATAGTCTCGTAAGCCTTACGCTGCTTCTCGGGACTCCAATCCTCAATTTGATGCAAAATGTCAATTCCAGAAGGGTTTTCCGCTTTGATCCTACGATACTCGTCGTCACCAAGCACGGCTTTGTACATTGCGGCAAAATCGATGGCCGGAACGGTGAGAGTGCCGTCCATGTCGAAGACGACGCCTCTGAGTCGGACCTTGGTGGTGGTGGTAGTGGGAATGGCGGAGAAAGAAGCCATCGGAAATGGGGGTTTAAATTGAAGGAACAAGGAGAAGAAAGCCTTGGAGAGAAGCAATGGCATGGATAAACACCAGCACAAGCTCAGAGATATTTATAGGGTGAAGTGGTGAGAAGAACAGAGGCAAGGCCGTGAGAGTAGCAATTTGCTGTCTTTCGGTAGTTTTCGGTTGTGGATATCAGAATCAGAATTCAGAACAATGTGACGAAAATCGGGCCTTCGATTAAAATGATTACTTTATGGAAAAAGAATAGCAACTTGAATGTGGTGCTTTTTATTAAGAACAAGATTTATTATAAAAAATACAGGATAAATAAACAAATTATTATACAGTACAATTTTTATTGTTTATGACTAAAAAATAATAGCTTTATGAAACATATATTTAAAAATCCATATATTTTTTTAAATGTAATTATAAAACAATAAATATATAAATATAAAAAAATTATAATTCTATCAATTAAGAACTTATTTTGTACAATTATGAAATAATTGATTATAAATATAATTCATTATATATAATTAATTTTACATTTGATAATATTTTTTAATAATTAATTATACATAATTTATTCTTGTCTAGATAATATATAGTAAAATTATTTTTTTAATATTAAATTACTTAAAATTAGAAGTTATGCATTAATTCAAAATTTGTGTAAATATAACAGTAAGTGTTGCATTTGCAGAAAAAGAAATAAAAAGAAGTTACAGGTTTTTTTAAAATTATTACAATATAATGAGGATTCCTTGCAAATGAATTCTAAGGTAGTGTGACAATGTTGCAATTTATTTTAAAAGATTTGTGAAGTTTTTCATTGAACTTGTAATTTTTCTTAAAACAATAACAATTTACATGTTTTATAGAAGAATTTGAAATATATATATATATATATATATTGTAATGTGACAACATTTTATAGAATACTTACAAGCAAATTAACTGTCTATTATTGTTCTTAGAAAAATTTTAGGATTCCTATATGAAGTTTGTAATTTTTTTTTTTTGAACTAGTTACAAGTTGCACAATTTGTATGAATAATTACAAATTATTTAAAAAAGGTTACAAATTTCTTTAAAAGACTTACAAAATTACTCTTCATAACAATTTTTGTTACAAAATTTTGCCAAAATAGCTATTAATTTACAACTCTCAATAAGAATCATCTTTACAAGTTTTTTTTTTATTATTGAGTTACAACTATTTTGAAAAATGTAATATGACATTATATAAACATTAAATAACTTTGTTGCAACTAAAATTAGTCTTAATATTTCAAAAACAAAGTTGTAATTTTTTTTAGGTAGAGTTACAAAATTTATGTGTTACAATTTTTGTTTTAACTTATGTTGTAACATAAATATAATAATACCATTTGACTTTTGATGATAATCTCATGACTTTTTATATAACATTAATGGGACCTAACAAAAGGATTCAGCCCTAATAAAGGTGTAAGACAAAGAGATCCTATATCTCCTTATATTTTTATTATTTATGCTAATGTTTTATCTTGCATGCTTAACAAGGTTAAATAGGAAAAGGAAATTTAAGGTACAAGGGCAAGCAGACATGTTGTTATCATGAATCATTTATTTTATACTAATGACTTATTGCTTCTTTTTTTTTTTCAAGGCTACTCCAGAGGTTGTTACAAGATTTCTCAAATTCTAGAACTTTTAGGAAATATGTATGGCTTAACAATAAATAAACTCAAGTCAAATGTGTGATTTGGTCCTAATACTCATAGATATGTGGATGGCAAGTACTTAGTTCATGTGTGGATGTTTCTTATTGTAGAGATGAAGTGGCCAAAGAGTTTATTCACAAAATAAGTATAAAGCTACAAGGATGGAAAGCAAGACTTTTGCCTTAAGCTGGTAGGCTTGTTTTATGTAAATAATTCTTCAAAGCTTGCCCATGTACCATATGGCTACCATGAAGTTCTCCAATCACCATCTTAATCAAATTGAAGCCTGCTTCAGAAATTTTTGGTGGGCAACTTTGATCCCCAAAAGAAAATTCATTCACTAGGTTGGGATAAGTTATTATTGTCCATCTCTTTAAAGAGGTTTGGTTTTTTTAAGATGGAAATTTTTAATAAGGCTATGCTTGCTAAACAAATATGGAGGATTATCTCTGATATTGATAAGCTTGTGAGTAAAGTAATAATTCAAAAATCTGAGAAAGGAAAGTTAGAAGATATCACTAATCCTCATTCAAATTCTTGTTGGAGATAGACTAATATACAAAAAAATGTTGGCATTATTATTGAAAAATTGTTTTGGCAGATAGGATTAGGTCATAAGGTGTCTTTGAGGTCTAAATTATGGTGGCAGGTTTCAAGTCCTATCCCTAACCATATGGGCATTGTTAAGGATGTCAAAATAGGTTATTTTGGGAATTAGTGTAGGCATAAGGTCCAGTCTATTTATGATCCTCAAACATGAATTTCAATCTTCAAAAACCCTTTATCATACTTTGGAGCTATTGATTAGTTAGTCTAGACAGGATAAGCCGAAGGCTCTTATTCTTTCAAAGCTTATTACCAAATGTTGATGATATAGCATATCGAGCAATATTAATAAATTCAATTTCCTTGGAAGGCCCTGTGGAACTTAACCTTGCCTCAAAGAGTACTGTTTTCTTTAGGAAACTTCGTCATCATAGTTTGCTTATGAGATCTATCTTAATTGCTAGAAATCTTTAAGTTACTATCAGTTGTCCTTTTTGCAGTCAGGTGGATGAAACCATATCTCATCTTTTCCTCCAATGCCAATTTACAATAGCTGTTTGGTTTAGAATTGATCTATTTGTAAGAGTTCATGCTCTATATCTATAAAATGTCATTGTCAGGTTATAGTGTTGTCTACAACATTGCATTGATCACCCTTATGTGAATATAGAGTTAAGTTGTCCAATTGTAGCAACTCTGTATGCCATTTGGTATACTAGAAACCAAGTGGCCATCCATAATACATGTCAATCATATATCAATTCACTTTTGATAGAGAATAAATTAATAAAATATAACTCTTTATTTTTATTAGTTGAAATTATTTATTACACTTTTTAAATTTTTTTACATTATAAAAGAGGATTGAGAAAGTTTAAAGTGTTATAGATTTATCAGTTTAAGTCAAATAGACACATCATGTCATTATCTATTTTCTTCCTTGATCATAGTTATTCATCCTTTACATTCAAATCCAATATGTGCATAAAAAAATAGCTTTTATTCTCATTATTCAACCCACAAAGATACAACGCTTACCATAGGCCTCTGCTAAGTATAAACAATTCATAAAAGACTATTACTCTTTAATACCATAATTAACATTAACTTACCATACAGACCAAATCTCATAAAACATATCGATATGTTTTTCCATGCTAAATAGAAAAAAGAAACCAATTTTCCTTAAAAAATTAGATTTGAAAGAGAAGAAAAAGGAAAAAAAAAATATAAAGCCCCCAAAATTGAGAAAAAAAAAACTATGACAATATATTCAATAATAAACTGCCATGTAAGACAAAAAGCCTAAGTGGCCGAGTGTATTGCTATTGTGTACACAAGTAAGTAGAGTTCCAAAATATCTCAAATGCTGAAGTGTCATTGCCATGTTTGTCTCGTTGTTTCTTAACTCTCAATTCCTCATGAAACCTCTCAAAATCATTTAGAAGAAGCCATTTAGGGAGCTAACAAAAATGGCGAATAAGGTCTGATTTTGCTTCCTCTTTATCTTCACTCTGTCTCTCATCGTATCGATCTCTACGGAGAAATCTGAGGTAAGGAATCTGTGCTCACTTTGGGTCATTTCAACTTTTTTGATACCATCAGCAAGCACTACGTCATCTCGTTGAGTTCTATGCTCCTTGGTATGCTTCAATTTTTGTGGATTTTTGATAATTTTGGATTTAATTGGATTTTTGGGTTGATCTTTAATAGCTTTGATCTACCTCCATTGTGTTTAGTTTGTTATAGATCTATTTTTTGTTGTTGCATGTTGGAATTTGATAATGTTATGCTTAAATTCTTATTTTAGGTTGATTTGGGTAGAACATCTTTGGGATAAGTGTAGTCCTTTGTTAGATTTATGTTTTCCATTTACTGGTCAAACTGTTCGTTGATAAATTTGACAAATGTCAAATATTGTTTGTTAAAATGCCCAAATTGTCACATGTTTTACTTTTATAGAGCATGTTGTCATAAGTAGAGTTATTACTGCAAAAGAATTATTACTTAATCTACCATGCTTTCCTTACCTCACTGAATGCTTTTGAATTCCACCTTTCAAAAGACCCTTCCAACAAGGTTTGTACGTAAGGGTGGAAATGGACTGGTCAACTTATTATGTGGTTACGATCTAATTTATTTTTGATCTGAACTAATTTTACTTATTTATTTAAACAAATCATACCAAGGTTAATAAATAGGCTTATTTATTTTATGTCTAAAGAAGATAAGTGAAATAAAAATAATAAATAAATATAATAATATAAAGTGATTATTTATTCCCACAATGTAATATAGAGTCAAATAGTTACAATGTGGACTTTATGTTATATAACCATAAAAACTACCAAATGCTCATTATTATATGAGTAATTAAAAGTTTTTCTAAGCTTTTCTTGTCCTTTTGAAGAAAAAATAGGTGAAATGTTATGAGGTAGATTACATAGCTCAATAATTTTGGAGGAATCATCACCTTTAACTACTTGTAATAGAAAATGAAATTCATGAACTGCAGGAGACACTATTTAGTATTACATGGCTATCTATGCAACTGAAGATTTATGTTTCCAATAAACAAAAGTTCTATATGTTTCATGGTAATGGAATGCTTGAATACAATATTATTTATTATTACTTATGGTATAGCATAGAAAGAATGGAAACATAGCAATTATTTGGTTTATGGCCCTTCTTCCACATACTTATTAAGAAATTCTTTACTCTTAGAGAGAAAACAAAAAAAAAATTGATAATATTATATGCAATTTCATTGGGAAGTTATTTCAATCTTCCCCAAAGTTTCAATTTTGTGTACATGTGCTTTTTACACATGTTGAAGAGTTGCCATATGCATTGCATATATTGCATAAAAGATGCAAAGCACCTTAATGTAAAAAAAGAAAAAAAAAGTTCAAACTAGAGAAGCAATGCTATAGATAATTATTGAGAAAACAATTAGTTTTTTTTTTAACCTAACTATCAAACTTTGCAACCAAAATAGTAGATGATCCAAGAGATTGTGCTTTTCCTATGCTTCTAGTAAGAACTTCTACAAGTTTAATTATTGAAATGCCATGGTGTTTTGAAAGAATGCTTTCACACTTTTACACGAGTTTTATGGTATATAGTCTAGTGTTATTTTCTGTAAAAAAGTTTTAGAATTTATAAGAATTTACTAGGAGAAAGAATAAGATTAGTGCAAGGGATTTGATAATAAGCTAATATTCATTATAAAAATTTTGTACTAGATTGCATTTCATTTAACAAACAAAACAGACTAAAAAAGGAAGAATTCAAGCACTTTTAGATATCATAGAAAGGTACCATCAAATGACTATTGACCAACTCCATCAGCCATTCCTAACCAATTTTGGCTAGCAATAAAATAAGCATCCTTTATACTTGTCAATGCCTAGAAATTGTTATTAGTTAGATTAATTACCATCCATTATAATTTTTATCATAATGATTGATAGAGGAATAGAGACCAATATCATGCTAGTGAATTATATTAGTATGTCATTTCAAATTAGAAAACTTTTTTTGAAATATCATATTTGTAGGGCATACCATCTTCTTGATCTGATTAAATGTTTTTCTAAGGTTGTATCAAAGGTAAGAGGATAGGATATACTACTTTACTAAAAGATTTATGAAATGCAATTGATATAAGAAACTTAAGTTCCAAAACTTGGTATATTATTCAAAACAAAATTTCTAATATAATGTGTGGCTACTTAAACCTAAATCTGACATGGGTGTAATTTAGAAAGATCACAATAGAATTTACCTTGTATGAAGTGTTGTTGGTAGAGCCAAAATCCAATCTCTAGTTAAGCAGTAATGATATGAATTGAGTGACATAATTTATTATTTTTCAAAAGCCTCAATTCTATAGCTAAAATAAATGACATCCTAGAGCTAGTGTTAGCCAAACAAACCTGTATATATTCAAGTGGAGAACTATATATGATCTTATAAATTATTCCAGGGGATGCATTGATTATTTTCACTGTATCCCATAAATTAGCCACAAGATGAAGATCAAATTGAGTTAATTCATTTAGCCCATCATAGTTTTTATATTAAAAACTAGCTCTGATCAAGTATTAAGAACTACTTGTAATGTTGATTTTATAGCAATTTCTTATTCCTTCAGTAAAGAAAAAAAAAGGGCATTATGGTTTCGATAGCCTACACAATTTTATATCAATGCTTAATAATGATCTTGCTCCCAAATTTAGCAGATGAAAAATAGAGGCTAACAATGGAACCTTAAATGATAGGTTGAATAAAAAGAAGGCAACACTGAATCAATAGAATTACAAACTTGTAAAAGAATTTAATGCCAGCGACCATTTTCAAAATGAATCTTTTGAAGACTTGACAATGAAGCCTTGGGAAATAAAGCATTTGCTACTTTTATTTTCTTTTACACTTCGAGTTACATATAAGGGCATAATCAAAAGATCAAAAAACTAATATGTGAGATATTCATATCAACCTTGAATTAATTGCTATAAGAAACACATGTAAGGACATGAACAAGGGAATATAATACCGATTGATTAATAATATAAATAAACAAATAAATATATGACCTATTAATAATCAGATCCTTTACCCTCTCAAAGTTATTAAAAAATGTATATTTGAATTTAGCATCCAATCATCCCACTGTATCTTAACCAATGAAAAAAAAATTTACATGAACTATGCTCTACAAGATTTGGCCACTAAAATATGTAAAATTACTTTGTATAAATTACCTTGAGATTAAGTTGCACCTCTTCCTTCTGATGTTCCAAACTTCTATGTGGGAATATGATAAAGAAATCTTTAAGGTTTATACTTCAAAGTGCAACCATTTGATTACAATTGGTGGAAAATAGTTATTTATGTTTGTAGAATGAGTTGAAAAAGGTGAGCAAAAGTATAGTTGTAGAATAACATTACACTTCTACATTAACAAGTATATATAGGTAATATACTTACTTTGCTAGGAGTTTCTTGTTTTCATGCTCATTCATAGTCTCTTGATCAATCTCCTGACTTGCAAAAATTGTGACAGCCTGTATGGAATTGAAGGGGTGTGATAAGATACTTTCCCAATGATGATATGATTTTATGTTAGAGTATGAAGGTGAAGGCAATGAAGCAAATTTCATGCAAGTGTTTAATTTTTTGGATGCATATTCTGTAAGCAAAAGAAATATACATAATATTTTTGGCATGCAAAATTATAACATACACACGAATGAGTATGCTCCAAGTTGATCCTTCATGAAAGATGTAGTAACTGATTTATCTTCTTGATTTTCTCACCTTTGCAATTCCATTTTGAACTATACCATTACCTGAATAAGGTAGGCATATTTCCTCAACTTCTTTTGTACCTCTTCTAACTTTTTTATTATTGTACAATATTCTTTGTAATCATCAACCACTCTAGAAAAGTCACCTAGTGGATTCACTGATTTTTATTGGAAAATTCTAAGCCTAAGCCTTTGATTTTTTGCAAAAATATTTATATTTTCAATATATTTATTATAAGATAAGAATATGGATTGTGTAAGAGTTCAATGTTGTTTTGAATGAAAAAAAGCCATAAACAGTAGCTCAAACATCTTAAGTGTATGCTACCTATATTATAAATAATTACATCATATAGTTTTTGCTTAACACCTAAAAATACTTAAAATGTCAAGTAGTGAACTTATCATCTACACATAGAAACTTACTTACCTTCAAAAGGATTACCAATATGTTTGAAAATTGAGCCTGAGTTGCTAAATTAAAGAAGCGGCAACTAAACCTTGAAATACATAGAGAAAAATCACTAAAAATCCTATATTCCAACCATTGAAAATCTATACTTTGCAAACTTTCCTTAATATATTATGTAGTTTACAGTTCACACACTTATTCCATTATCTTGAAACCTTCCAAAGTCCTAAAATCTAGACTTTTTTTCTCTAACTACTAGCCAAAGAAAATCTCAAACACCGGGATAAATTTCTCAATTTTTTTACATGTTCCCATGGCTATTGGAAAAACCCTAATAAAATTTGTAATGATTTAGCAAAAATTAAATTGAAAAGTGAAGAAAGCAAAAATGCAAAGAAGTGAGCATAAGAGAAAAGTATTGTTTTAGAAGATGAACATGCAAATAAAGCTAAAAAAAGGCCAAAATGTTGGCTTAAATGAAGACAAAGAACTCAAAGCCAAGAAGAGAGTAAAAGAGTAAAAATCTTATCAGAGAGGCCTCATTGCCATCCTCATTCATCGATTCTAGTTGCTATTTGGTAAATGAATTTAGGTTTACTTGTGAGAGAAGGGAAGATAAGGGTTTGTGTTTGTAAGAGGAACACAAAATATAAATTGGTTGGGAGGTATTTTAGATGGTATTTATAATAGCACATCGGATTTTAAGATGTTCACATGTAGTTCTACCATTGTCGAATGCTATATAAAACAAACTAAAAAAGCTTATTCAAAACTTACCTTTTAATAGGAAGGTTCATAAAATGGAATAACTAAATTGTAAAAATGATTATAATTGAAAATAAAAATACATTGTAAAAGTGAAAATATATTGAAAATAAAAAATAATTTTTATTTGATATTTGTATGTTATTTTCAATAAAAAAAATATTGTTTTCCACTGAATTCACAATTCAAAAAAACATGTATCCTAAAATATTATCTACATGTTCAATAAAATTTATTAATTATAAAAAGGAAATATTTGAAATTAAAATATATATCCAAGAACAAAAGACTAATTTGTACAAAAAAATGGAAATGTGTCATAAAAATTCTTAAAGTTTAAAAATTAAAAGTCTAATATTACACATATTGCTCACGGAAGGAGAAAAGTAAAAAGAGTAATACCTATCTTCACGTTATAATTTTGCCTTCTTATTATGTAAATGTGGTCAAGTTAGGATCAATTAGCATTGTTGAGTGCTAACACATATAATTAAAAATAGAAATTATGTTATATTGTTATAATTAATATAAAATTTTAAATTATAATATATGTCAAATTTTAAGCATTGTAATTTAGAAAAATGTATTTACATTTTATAAATTGCCTTTAATGTAATTTTATATCTTGAAATGGTTGTATATTCAATTTATTATCAATTGCATTACATCTTTCTTATTGCATGTGATAAGCATTTATTTATCTATGCATCTTAAGAGTTGAGATAGAAATTGAACTAACCAATTACAAGATGAAACAGATCATATTCTATAGCATGTGCAAAATTAGTAATATAAAATCCTATTAGACTAAACTAATCCATCACAGTAAACCCTAGTGATAAGGCTTACATGTCAGTAAATTACTATTGGTCTAAGTATCATTTCAATTCCAAAAATATTATCACTTAATATGGGTTTGTCACAGTATTAATTTGACATTTATGTAACTTAAGTTTTAATTAAAAGACTTTGAACTATCACAGAAAAATTCTAACAATCTTCTATTTGAATAATGTAGTTCATATCATAATTAAGAAAACTATTTTTTGAATTACAATATAGGGCCACATTAAAGAATGTCAAAGCAATCATGACATTATTATAACCATTTGTCTAGATTGAGATCATAAGTATTCAATAATGTAGAACTTCACATTTGACAGGGATACTAATGTCATACACATTTGAATACCTACACCTTATTGATCGTAAACATAATGTGAAATGTGAGTAACAAGATTCACATAATAGTAAATGTGATTATATGTTAATCACCATATAATGGCCCAAGCATCTGCACAAGATGTCAAATAAGATTCAATAATCTCAACAATATAGTAAGATAGGTTCTATATGTCTCTATTACCATGCCATAACACAATATGCACAAATAACAATGCATTATACATATCAATATGGCAACATCATTAGCATTTCACAAATCTTTAGATAACAATAACATAAGTTCATCATTTTAATATAAAGTATGAAACTCCCACTAATCATGAATATCAAAAGGCTTACAAAACCCATTCTAGTTATATGTTCGTGAAACAATATTATAGCTAAGCTTTTGGTTAGTGGATATATAAGCATACGATCTGTGACAACATGCTAAATACATGTATGATGCTTATATATCTTCTCTCTAACAAATTGATATTTATCATCTAAATGCTTTGTATAAGTAGAAATTTTATTATTTTAAGAGAAGTTCATTACAGTAGCATTACAATAATATATGGTTAAAGGCCTAAAGATACTTTTAACAACATTGAATTTAGATTCTATATTCCTTAACCAAATTAACAGCCTCACGAATGGCTTTATAACATGTGACATATTTTGCCTCAATAGGAGAGGTTGTTGTGATTGATTGCTTGATACTTTTCTATGAAATAACTCCTCCTGCCATTACAAAGACGTGTCTAAATGTCGACTTCTTATCCTTTGAATTACCTAAAAAATAAAACTTGGAGTAGCCTATAATTACACGATCATTAGATCTATGATAGGTCAGCATAAAACTCTATACTGTATTGGTACCTTATAAGTTTCTTTATAACAATCCAATGTTTTTGACTAGAATCACTCAAGTATCTCTTAAGTACATGAATCGCGTAAGCAATATCAAGATGTATGCTTACCTAAGCATATATTAGGCTACCAATAATGGAAGCATATGGGACCAATTTCATTCTTGATCTTTTTTCATCATTTTGAGGACACTGGACCTTAAAAAGAATCTCACCCTTTTGAAAAGGCAAAGCACTTTGAAAGCATAAAGATATATTGAATCTTTTGAACACCTTTTCAATGTATGATCTTGAGACAAGCTAAGAAGATCTTGAGATTTGTCACGGTGGATTTATATGCCCATTATGAAAGAGGCATCACCAAGATCCTTCATATCAAAATACATTAACAACATTTACTTTGTTTCAATTGTAAGGCTCATATCATTACTAGCAAGGAGAATGTCACCAACATACAATATTAGAATCATAAATCTGCTTGTATCCATCTTAAAATAGATACACTAAATTGCATCATTCTCCTTGAATTCAAGAGAAGTAAGAATCTTATCAAATTTGAGATACCACTATCTAGACGCTAGCTTCAAACCATATATAGATCTTTTTAGTTTACATTAAGTGTTCTTTGCACTTCTGTTGAAAACCATTTGACTGATTCATGTAAATAGTTTCTCATAAATCACCATTTAAGAAGGCTATCTTAACATTTATCTAATAAAGCTCCAAATCAAAATCAATGACTAACACTATAATAACTCAAAACAAGTCTTTAGTCGAAACAGGCAAGAAGGTTTCTCTATAATTAATGCTTCTTTTTTAGTGTAGCCCTTTACTACTAGTTTGGCCTTATACCTTTCAATCTCACCTTGAGCATTCTGTTTAGTTTTAAAAACCCATTTGCATTCAACAGGCTTCCAACCAACAAGTAATTCCATGAGATCCTACACATTATTCTAGTATATCATAACCAATTTGTCTTTCATAACATTCATCCACTTTGAAGAATTAGGACCTGAAATGGATTCCAAAAAAATTGGTGGGATCAATTTCTTCAATGACATCAAACTTATGCTTATGTAGGTACACTAGATAGTCATTTGTGGCTATTGGTTTGCAAGTCCTTTGGGATCTCCCTAAGGGTGCTTCCTCATTTACAAGACTTGGTTTTTTTTTCATTTACCAACAAAACATCTGGTTCTCCTGCTTACATCATTAGTTTTATCATTTGTTGTATTGGATCATCTTTTAAATCAATATGAAATGTTTTAATAGATGAAGGTGCCAGTGGAATAACAACTTGTTCTTATTCAAAAGAAATGTCACATGGTTCTTCACTCCCACTATTTAATCAATCCTCAAAATAGATAGCATGATCTGACCCAATGATTCTGGTAATGTGGTTTAGATAGTAAAATTTGCTACCTCTAGAGCCACCACAATATCCTATAAAGTAACCACTAACAATCTTTAGATCAAGATTTTTTATAAACAGATTATATAGCTTTACTTCAACCTTGCAAGCTCAAACATGGAAATGCCTAAGACTAAGCTTTTTACTATACAACAACTCATACGAAGTTTTAGACATAAACTTAGTAGGGACTTGATTTAAAACATACATAACCATCTTTAAAGTGTCATCCTATAGAAAATTTGGTAAAATGGAATATGTCAACATGCATATCACCATGTCCATGAGCTTATGGTTCCTTTTTTATGCAATGCCATTATGTTTTGGCATTTTACGCATAATGTAACTTGTCTCAGTTCCACAATCTTGAAGATATCTTGGAAAAGGACAAGGATTTCTACTAGTTTTATCTTATCTACCATAATATTCACCACCTCTATAAGAATTGACACTCTTAATTTTCTTCCCCAGTTTGAGTTCAATCATAGTCTTGAACATCTTAAATGTATTCAATGATTTAGACTTTTCAATGAAGATTTCCATCTAGTTAAATCTTGAATGGTTGTTGATAAAAATGATGAAGTATTTATATCTACCCATAGCATTGGACATAATTGGTCCACTAATATCAATATGAATCAACTCTAGAACATTTTATCTTCTTCTAGTTCTTTTTCATTTTCTAGCTCTAGTAGGGAGTTTTCTCTTGATGCAATTAACACACATACCAGAATCAAATAAATCTAGGTCATGAAGAATCCTTTCTTTTATTAGTCTCTCCATCCTCTCTCTCTAGAGATTTAACTCAGACGCTTATCCTATAGCATTAATTGAAGACCTCTCATCCATTCCACCCTTTTTATTTCCAACCACATTATTTATAGAATTTACAAATACTAGACCTAAGTTAATTTTATGTAAACCATCACATAAATAACCATAACTAACCATAAAAAAACTAACTTTTCCATTCCCAAAATGACAATTGGATCCACAACGGTTTAAAACAACAACTAAAATCAAATTCCCTTTCATGGAAGGCACATAAGTAATATCTTTTAACTCTAAAATATGACTAGAAGATAAACTTAAAACTATTATTCTTATATGCTCCACTTGTATTTTATCTCCATTTCCCAATATTAGCTCTCCAACACGTAGCTTCCTCTTTTCTCTTAACACTTATAATGAATTCATAACGTGAATAATTGCACCGATGGCTAACCACCTAGTGTTCGGCGGAACATATACAATATTAAATACACACAAAAGTTAAAAGAATACCTTATTTCTTCTTCTTCTCAATCCATTTCTTAAACTTAAAGCAATTTACTTTCTTGTGCCCATCCTTTTTACATAATCTACAAGTTCCCTTGAATAAAGACTTCTTGGGCTTATAATGTTACTCATTCATATTAGCTTTCTTCTTACCAAAACTAGATTTTCCTTTATTACCCTTTTGGTGTGACTTATTCTCATGCTTAGCACTTGATCCATGTAAAATGAAATGAGCACTATGAACCATTTCTTTCTTCATGTCATCTTTTGCTTAACTAGTAATTGAAATTATCTCATTAATAGTCTATTCACATTTCTGCATGTGAAATGATGTCTTGAGAACATTAAATTAAGCAGTAAGAGTTTTTGATGCAGCCATATTAGATAACTATTTCCCAAATCCACTTTCACGACCTTCACATGATTACAGTAATGCACCAGCTTCATGATGTGCACACAAACTCCATTAAGACCATCATAAGTAGTTTTTTTTCTAGCAAAGAGAGATAATGATCTTTCTCAACTTTATTAAACTTTACAAATTTCTCAACTATAGATTCTTGAAAAGCTTCAGCATTTTAAGAATTAGAAAAGTTTTGTCCGATGGCTTTATCTATGGTGTACTTCAAAACCACTAAGCATACTTTATTCGAGTGTGCTCACTTTTCATTAAGAGCCCTTTATGCAACAGTAGAGTTTTTGTCAATTGTCAGCTCCTCCTCTCTCAATGCCAAATTTATTATTCATCCTAACTCTCATAATTAGTCCAATTCTACTTTCTCATGGAAGTTAATTGCACAGACAATAAGGCTGAGGAAATAACAATATATGAAATTAATCATAAATTTCTATAATGCATATTTAACATGGTCATGTTATAAAATTTCTGTTGAAACTATGCAATTTCTATATAATATTTTACTTACCAAGAATACAATTTATTAGAAAAATGTTAATACACTCCTATAGACTTAAGTATTATTTTTAGCAATAAATGGTATTACTTATTTTAGTATAGTATTTATATATAAAACTATATACTTACAAATAAAAAATTTTGCATATTGATCTTAATAATTATAAGATTCATCCATGTAGTTTAATATGAAGATTTCATATTTTCAACAAATCATGATAAAAGCTAATTTCTTCCCAACCTTTTTCCTTATTTTTTTGCATGAATGACAATGTATAGTTGCACATTAGGTTAAGCATTTCCATTCCTCATGCATATAATGGACAAGACTTTTAAAGATCTAATGGTCCTTTTCCCTTTTTTATATGTTATATACAATTTTTCTAGCTTTGATTTAGTTTTTGTATTTATGTAATTTTTAAATTTTAAAAATTACTTACTTTTTAGTTATCTATTTATAATCTCTTATAGTTAATTATATTTACATATATGAAAGTGGTCATTAATATTAGAGCTAATATATTAGCCTCTCATAAGATATTGTGGAATTATATAATATCCTTTAATATTTTAAAAATTATACTCTCATCCTTTCATAAATAAATAGACCAATGACAGTGAGGACTAATTCAAATGGTTACACATTAGATTTTATACCATAAGGTTGAGAGTTGGAATTTGCTTAATATTATTCTCCTAAGTTGTTCCTTATAATCTTAGAAGGTGTTTCAATGGAAAAACAAGGAAGACTCTTTTAGATTTAGGGTTGATGCCTACCCATAGAAAAGGTTAAAAGACTAATTAATTCTGAAATGACTCACAACATGTGAAAGAAATGATTGGAAATTGTATTGATGGTTAGGATCAAAACATGAAGTCATATGACTCTTTTAAGTGATCATGCATGTGACCCTCAGCTATGTCTTGATTTTGACCATCAATGCAAGATTTGATAGTCATGATTCACTCATTCAACTCTCATATCAAAGTAGCGCTCTCAATTGATAGGCCTCATACATAGACTTATGTATTCTAAAGTACAATCCCACCAAAGAACTTCTTCTTAGTAAAAGAATGAATGTTTCCCTCAATTGTGTGTTGTGTACCCCTTTAGGTTGGATTGTATTTCTTTCATCCTTCACAACTATCCTATAGCTATTTCTTTTTAGCATAAACTAGATATCCTTGTGGCTTGCATTCCTTCCTTCACTCTTGACTTTTCAGAATGAATAAAAGTCAATATTACATAAAAAAACTTGTACTTGAGTATGAGCATCCCTTAGGCCTACTTGTTTTCTTTTAACATTTGGGTCTTCTAGAATTATAGAAATCATAACCTTTTCAATGTTGACTTAGGAAAGACAAATTTAAAAAATTTGATTTTTGCTAAATCTATTGAATATTGGCTTGTAATAGGTGCTAGCAAAAATACCACTTTGAAGTAGGTTTAGGAGATTGGATTATCTCCCCCTCCTACTAGCTATTTTCTTCTGAATTCTAATGGTACAGTTAAAGGTAACCTTAGGAGATTGGTTATGTGCAGATTATTAGATATAGCACTACTAGTTGGATTATTGGCTATTAAAGGGCATTTGGAGTAAATTTAAATTTTGTTGTTGAATTATGTAGCTTCAAATATGGTCTTTAATTATGCCTCAATAGATACTTACTACCCCTCTATGTTTATCTAGAGGCTTTGGCTACATGCTATGTGCTTTAATAATTGCATTTGCTCTGTGTAGAAAATTTAATTGAGCACTGTAAGAGGCTTATAAGACTTGTTGGGATCAAGAAGTTGGATCATGCTTACAAGGAAGCTAATAGTGTCGTTGACAATTTAGTTAAGAATGTTACAGACATAGGTAACTCTATGTATTTTGGAACAACCTCTTGAAGGATATCTAGTCTGTATCTTAGCTTTGACATTATGGGGGCTTTTATGTCCGAAGTTATTCAGCTTTTCAAGTTCAAAGAAAAACATTATTGAAATTTCAAACTCATCTTTGTTGAAAGACTTTGTACTCTCTAACCCTCCATTAATACTAAGGTGACACATCCAAGTTCCATCAATGTTTAGGGTAGTAAATAATAGCACTCATGACTTTTTAAGAAGATTTATGAACCTTATCCGCTTAAGTGCTATATAAGATATGGAACTCTGTTTCACATAAATATATCATAATGCATAAAATCTTAGCATGTGATTGACTTAATCGTCAAAGACCATTACCAAAGGCCACCACTTCTTATTCTCTCACAATGGTCTTATGTGTCTTCCACAGAGAGAGATTGCATCTCTACTAGCTTAGATCTCTGGTTTCCACTTCCACCATAGTAGGACTTTAGAAATCTCCATGTGACTAAATAGTAAAATATAATCCCTCATCTCTCACTACAAATGAGTAATAATGTGTATAGTGACAGAAATCCTATCTTGAGAAAGTTTTTTTTTTTTTTTTTGAAAGATGAGTAAATGAGCTTAATAAGTTAATATAAGAACTAACATAAATTTAAGAGTTGTAGAAACAATGAGGCAATTCATATGTTTAAAAAGAACTATATAAGCGTCTAGGCTAACTAATTGAGTAATCTAGGGAAGAAAGAATATATGATAATAGTATTCTTATTGTCCTGTTCTGATCATCCAATGGTAAAAAAGGGAAGGTGGAACATAATGGTGTAAGTGTCAAATTGTCAAGTCATATTTTGATTATATATAAAATGATTAGGAAGATTTTGTAGTTATTTACTTTTAATCAAAAAATAATGCACAAAACACATGCATATTACAAATTTTCTAGCTAATTTACATGACAATATTGTACATCAGTCATTGCTAACAACAAAAAAGCCAAAATATCTACAAATTAGGAAATTACTTTACACCTGAGCCAGAGTAAGACATTATATTCCAAAACAATTTCTATCCATAGTTTATGGATTTCATTAAATAGCACTTTCGATCATCTTAGATAACAAGAATCAACCACAATATAAAACTCAAGTTATAAATAATAAATATGATACTTTCACTACCATCTTTCATAAATCATAAATCATTTTATAATTAATGAGACTAATCACACATTTTAAAATAAGTAAAGTCAATTTGACTTGAATCATGTAAACATGCACTTGACATAATCATCTAAGCAAAACAATCACATACATTATAGGTTTCAAATTTAAATAGTTATCTAATATGTAAACATTTCCAAGCTCTTTAAGTGCACGAAGTTGACAATGAAACAAGATCTTTATTAATAGCTAAAATTATTTAATCTAATACTTTTGAAGATTTTTTTATAAAGAAAAAGCTTCTAAAGAGTAGAAAGACAAGTTTAGATGGCAATTCCAATATGTAACAAAAAATCCACTATCTCTAATTATAGTCATTAATTTTACTAAAACAAATAATAGACTAATGCAATTTTTTTTAAAAGATGATCGCAGTGGGATTTGAATTCATGATCTAAAAAAATTAACAATTGTCATGGGATTTAAATGCACAACTTTTATATTCAGAGTCTAACGCAATATCAACTACACTATGCGCTCAATTTTATAAAAATAGTAAAATTCAAGTTCTAAGTACTTGTTTGGAATATCGAAAATGATTAATTATAGCACTTTTTAAAGATATTTAGTTGTGCTTTTAGAATATTTTAATAATCAATTATAAATAATAAGCACAATTAAATAAAAAGCCACTTTGAGTAGTATATATTTTAATCGGGATTATAATAAGAGAAACATTTAAATATGTATCCATGTAATCCTCACTTTGATCTTCTCTTGTCATTATTGTCTTTATCCTAACAATAAGGATAAAAACATATATTGTTTTCTTTTTCTTCAATGCAGTTTTTAGTAATTTAGTATTAAAAAATAATTTTTTTATATAACATCTGAATAAAAATAGATTATATATAATTAATTATCAAATAATGTACCAAACATAAAATAAAGTTTTTATAATCAATTATTTAAAATAAATTATTAATAATCAATTATCTTTATAATCATATTCCATTAGTATACCAAACGAGCCCCAATGCTGCTATATAATTGGCTTTTACAATCTAAAACATGCTCCCTCTGAAATGACAAAACATTTATTGCCTTACTAGCATCAAGTCAGTTATAAAAAAATTTGTCAAGAATACTATAAAATGTATATTTAATTTTTTAACTGCCACGTTTGTTTTAATTTGCTTCTGAACTTTCAAAATCATTTTTATCCTTTACTTAACAAGTGTAAAAATATTATTTTTTATGGCTTCCATTTAAAATTATTTTACAAACATACATTGTATGATATGAAATAATTAATATTACATGATGTTTATTTGCATTTATCTAATAAAAAATATTATTTAAATTTAGTGCAAATTGCATTAAACTCCTGGGAGATTTAGTTTAATTTTAATTTCATCATTTTATTTTTATGCATATACACTCATCTTTCTAACTTATTTTTGTAATTAAATTATACTTGCCTGTCATATAATAAAAAAAAATAAAGAAGATAAGTGTATATTTATAAAAAAAAAAATAGAATTGTACAAATATAATTGAGTTAAACTTTAAAGGAAATGAGAGTGTAATTTACCCATGATTTTATTGTCTAAACATTATTTTGAAAAATCTCAAAGCACTAAGGTTATTAACACAATCCCCTCATATGAATATAGTTTGTCATTGAATATACATCTAAAAATTGGCTTAATTGATAGAAACAATTTGCAATGTCTAGAATATGTGTATGTATGCTATATAATTTTCACGGAAACCACAAATATTAAAGTTTACACTCTTTAGTTAAAAAGACATTAAGTATCACAAAGGATTTCTTTTTACTTAAGAAATTTTCCTTTTGATATTGAACAATTTCCTCTTAACAATTTTACATGGTAGTGGCATTTCCCATGAAACCAATGTCATTTGGTGCAGACCTTCGGGACTAATTCACGAAATGTTTAGCATTTTTGTTAAAGATAAATAACACATATTATACATTTAAGATGAAAAATGAAATAATGAAAAATATCATCAAAAACAAACTTTGTTATATTTGACCTCTGATTCATTATATCCTTTATTTTAAAGTTATGGTATTAGGCTACCATTTTAACAAAATTATACTACTAATGCTACAAGTCTCCAAACAAACAGGTTACAAACAATTAATCTATGATGGAAATTTACTGATAGGTAACTAATTTATCATAATGATATTGAACAAACTGTTAGTTACTAATGTCATAAATCTCTACATTAAGCATTTATCATTGCTAGCTAGCTAATATATTTTAACTTTTCAATTTATTTTTTTATTTTTAAATTTATGGATAGCTAGTCGGTTTATTTTGATTTTATGCTTATTTTTTATTTAATTTAGTATAATAATATTTAAAAATATTTATTTTAATTTTTAAATAAAAATGAAATTGGATGAATAATAGATATCCATGGATGGATTCTTAATGATCCTTTTATTCATGGATTAGCATTACATCTATTCATTTAACCTATTAAACATTATGAATGGATTTGGATCGACTCAAAGATGAATGGATTCATGAATATCCATCCATTTTACCAGCCTTAATGGATATAAACACACACATATATGTATCTTTTGTCATCATGTAGTTTCACATGTATTTCATGCATATTATTTATGTATCTCTTTTAAAATTGATTTAGGATTGCTTGTCTATACGTAATTCATTGATTTTTGTTCAAATGAATTAATTCTATCTAAGATACCACTAATCTATATTAGCGGAAGATAATTGTTGGATTGACATTCAAAATGTTGTAGAACCTACATGATGACTTCACTCAACAACCTCCACATAATTGAATTTAAGGAGATATGCCATTTAACTTGAGCAACTAAGAATTTTTCAAATAGAAGGAGTATTTCAACTATAAAGATAGCAATATTTAATGTCTTAAATTTTTTTTAAAAAAATGTACAGTTTTGATGAACATGAATTTCTCCACCGTCTCTTTCTTTCTATATATATATATATATATATATATGAGAAAATTGACAATTATCTTTTTTTGTTTTATATTGAATGAAAGTAAGGATACGTGTTATACATAATTAGAATATGTAAAACATTTCACAATCTTAGACCTTGTGAAAAGATGTTAATGTCCTTTGTCAAATAGAAATTCTTACCCACATTCAATGTAGTACATAAAACCATCAACTATTTGACACATTTAGTTAAAAATAATTTAACCTTTACATAACTTTTCACTAGTAATTTAAAATCAATTAATTTTATTATTTCAAATAACTGATCATGTGTATTTTTTCTTATTAAAGCCCTTATTAGTTGGTGTAGCCTTTGGGTGAAGGATTATTTGCACCATATATGGAAAAGACATTGTCAATGCTAAGTACATCACAATAATAATCGAAAGTCTAACTAATATGAAAAACCTAACAATTTCTTTAACCAGACTAAACATTTAAACCAAAAACCAATTAATTAATGCCTAGAAACAAATGACTTTCTACATTATAAAAAATTAACCATAAAAAGAAGAAACAAGTGTTGATGAGGATAGTCCAACTCGAACGCCATAGTTTTCTTTCATACTTGAATTCATGACATTTTGTTTCAGTGGCTGAGACAACATCATATGGTAATCTTATATGACATTGTCTTGTTGCTTATGATGATTATAACTGTTTGTATTAATGACATTATGCTCTAGTGCATGAAATGTCACTATATTGTTATCTTGAATAAAGTTCTCTTGATCATCATCTGTATCATCATTAGTACTTCTAATATTCCTATGATGACTTGTATAGAACTATTACTACTAAAGGTAACCACCAAGTGTTTATGAGAATGGTCCCACTCCAATGCCATAGTTTTGTGGTTGAAAATCTGAAACTTATCCATATGGGTGGACTTGGTAATTTATCAAAACAATTTAATTTTCTCCAAATCTCAGCATTTACGATATAACATTTCTTACTCTTATAACAACAAATAATATATTTTGGATGCTCAATATATAACTATCATCCATATCACAATGTTCACAAATAATGGTTCTAGCTACACATGCATATATGGCCCTCTTACATATAATGACAATCCATGACCAATTAAAATAGAGTTAAATTTAATTCACTGTAAGTCCAATACGTTATTATTAAACAGAAAAGTTACACATCATTTAAAAATAAGAGCAATTAAGTTTTTTTTACCAACAGTAAAACAATGTTAATATTATTTTAATGATGTGATAACACATAAATAATTACTTTAAAAATATGATCATTTACACCATGGGTAAAACAACATTTATATCCATTAAAATAATTAAATCTTGCATATATTCTAGACCAAACCCAAAAAAAAAAATTGCTTGCTTTTTTTAATCATAATTTAATCATGACATGCAGGTATTTTAAGAAAATTCGTACATTATATATTTAACTTGAAAATCATCATATCCTCCAATAAAGCCAAAATTGTTAAAAGTATTTAGATCGTTGACATTTTGGTTTAGTGGTTGAGACAATGTCATATAATGATCATGTATAGAAATGTTGTCTTTCACATTTGGATTCATGGCATTATGTTTTTATGGCCCAAATAAAATCCTTTGTAGAAATATCTTGTTCCACATTTGGATTCATGACATTTTCACTACAAGAATGGTGTTTTATCAACACTTATTTTGTGATAGCCATATATAATAGTTAAAAAAAAGCTTGTTGGGTAACTTCATAATGTTCTTATTGCATATGTAGGCTATGTCACAAAACACAACAACTTTACTAATTATTTAAGAATGTGACTAGTATTGTCACATCCCCACCTTCTCCCTGCGTCATCTATATCTCTATCAGCATTATCAAATCCCCACCTTTAGGATTATGATCGCTTGAGTTACCACATGGTAACCTAAGAACCTTTGAGCTCTTTACATTTTAAAACATAACAAAGTATCCTCTTATTCAAATAAGCCATATGAATCTCAATAAAACAAGAAAACCAAACTTTTCAAACATAAAAGTATTTATGTATTGTACTTTAAATATATGACATAAATATGAAATAACAAAAATAAAATATTAAGTTTAAATAAAACTATAGAAAACTTTCTAATATAGATTGGGTTAGCCTGGTTGGTATTATATCCTCAACTATCTAAAAACCTACATGGTAAAACATTTTCTCCCTCTATGAGGCAGGAGCTTGCCCTGAGTGTTTGAAAATTGTTGTAGCATTGTTCTTGGTAAAAAGAAAAAGGGAAGTGAGTACAACTGCTCAATGAGTAGAAAATCTCCACCCTTAACTTTAGGTGGAAAACAATTAGTTGTATATAACAATATATCACATAATCATATTATAGACCAACTTGTACATATCATGCATTCTAGTCATCCTAATCAAATAACCATAGTCTCTCCCTACAAAAAATTCTGAGGAGTTGTAAATGGGATTGGTTCATTAATCTTAGTGCCTTTGATTATCCTTTAGTTACACAAGATGGTATGGTGAGTGGCCTTTTGAATTTTTTCTTTGTTTTTATTCAGAAAGCTTTTGTAATCTAGTACATTTGGGTTTTTGGTGATTGCAATTTGATGATTCTCTTGTTAATTTCTATGTAGATCTTATCCAATCATTTTCTGAGTTGCCTAGAGATTTGATTTCATATAGCACAACAGTCACTTGGGTTGGAAGCTATAAGAAGTTTTGTTCCTTTCTTAAAAGAAAAGCTATATGCACAATCAATAAGTGCATATCTACACTTTGATATGTTCACATTAATATTCACGTGTAAATGTTGAAACTTGTATTTAATGTACTTATAATTTTAAGCAGTTTTCTTCAATCCTGTCATTCTACTCATGGCTTATGTTTTTGGCCAAGGCTTCATTAAATAGTATGTATATCATAGTTTTGGTGACTACCCAGGTAAGACAGAGAGTTATTTGTATGTTAACCCGAAGGATAATTGCAATTAACAGCAATCTTAAGCTTCTATCTTTATAGTTGAAAAGGTCATTATGCATTGGATTAATGCCATTTTTCAATCACATTCTTAGAAGAAACACTATTTAAAACACAACTTGATGTTACTAATATCCACTTGACTTGATCACAAAAGTTAAACAGAGATGGGTAATATGGTTCCCCAAGAA
>JANHAO010003551.1:0-25926 GCA_026873985.1 Saraca asoca | reverse complement strand
TAAGGGGAAGGGTGGAATAAAATGAAATATCTGTATGGCATTGTGGATGGAAAAGGAGGAAAATCTGATCGGTTCTAGTTACTTTAGAATTATCTGGATCCAGTTAACATTTTGTAAATAAGATGGAATATAATCTGAAATACAAAGAACTAAAATAATAAAAGTATCAGTAATGGTTAATAAAATGAGTACATATTGTATATCTGATCTTCAGTATAATGAATGTAGGTTGGGCCACCATGCACTTATTCCTGCTGCGTATATAGGCCATATGGTCTGTCCATAATCTATTGTATAAATCTATAATATTTATTATGTTATACTTGTAATTGAGTTCTGGATGCCCAGTAGGTTATTGTTGTTCAGTCTAGGCCACTGTATATATATATACTCATCTGTGAATTATCTATCAGGTTCTGATGTAATAAGGCCTTGAGCCTTGGTATCCGCATTATAGAGGAAACTCTGCCGAATTTCAACAGGAATAAAAGAAAACTAAGGGTCAAAATATACAGTTAGGCTTGTAGGAGGTCTCCTACGGGCTATCTTCTACGCCGGTCACGGACTTAGGAATTGGGTCGTGACATGATGGTAAGTAGTGGTCAATAACAATAAATAATAGTCAGAGGTGGTCCATAACGATATGTAATAGTGGATAATGGTCAACAATATTCAATAGTGGTCAATGATAATAGTGGTGGTGGGTAGTGATCAACGTCAAAAGGAGATGGTTAATAATTATAGGTGGTGGTTGGTGGTGGCCAATGGCAATAAGTGGTGATGAAAAGTGGCCAACTACAGTAGGTAGTGGTAAACAGTGATCAACAATGATAGATGATGGTGGGTAGTGGTCAAAGGCAACAGATAAAGGTAGATAGTGATTAATGGTAGGTAGTAATTAACAACAAAAGGTGATAGTGGGTGGTAGTCAATAATTATAAGTGGTGGTGGTTAATGGTTAATAATGGAATGTAATGGTAGGTAGTGATCAGTGTATGTGGTGGTGAGTAGTGGTCAACGATAGAAAATAATAATAGGCAATGGTCAACAATAAATAATAGTGGGTGGTGGCCAATTATGGTAGGTAATGGTGATGGGTGATGGTCAAAGGCAAAAGAAAAGTTATAGAAATGTTTGTGTTTGAGAACTAGCATACAAAAGTGAGAGTTGGAAGACCTATGTGCACTAAAATATGTATATTCATAAATTATGTCACATATGGCTATAGAAGGCCTATGATCAAGTGTAAAAAGGCACAAAATTTATAGAAATTTCAATATTGTCCTAAGGGACATATCAATTATCAGTTTTTCTATCATCAGTTATCAATAAACATCACTCTTCTAGTAATCATCAAATGTTAGTACAATTTATTTGCAGGTCTTACAAGATTAGTAGTATGACAAAACCTTCAAAAGACAAATTCTCATAATTAAGTTTATGATATGACATGATAGCAGTGTAAGTAAAATTCATATTAGTTAGTAAATATAAGGAAATTAATTAAAAGAAATATTAAAAATGGATGTGTTTTTATGAAATATATACACTATGAGAAGTATAGTTACGTGTATGACCTAAAATAATTTCAACCTAAAAATGGGATTTACTTTTTTTGCTCACTTAGTACTCATGTCGTACTCACCCCATTTGTCAACATTTTTCAAGTTAATAAATTTATGGAAGCTACTCAAATAAAAGATATTTTAAAAATGCATGTGATTGAGATTAGGTAGATGATTCTCTTGATATATTTTGGCAGTTAGTGTTCGTCTAATTAGATAATAAATCTTATTTCATAGATTACATTTTTTAGAAAAAGGATTTATTATTTTAGATGATTTAGAAATTATTTATTGAAAATGATTCAATAAAATCTACATATCATGAGCTTCAAATAAAAAAGTGCAAAAAGTCATATTTCTTGCATTACTTTCATATTTCCAAATTATAAAAAGATTTTTTTAGTAAGAGATTACTTATGGATTTGTGAATCACCATAAAGTGATTCATACAAATTATACCCCCGGATTTTGAGATGTGACAATGACCATAATGGTAACAACTTTTTATTGGTAGGTTATTGTATTGTGACTATACTTATGAAGTTTTTGATGCATTTGCCTTGTTTATTCAAAGAATCATAATTTAAAGTATACTTTTTAGTTATGGATTAAAATGTCATTTTATTCAAAGAAATATTTCCCAAAATTAAAATCAAATATTGTATATAAGAAGAAGTAATATATTAAAGTACCAAAATCATAATTAAGCCAATTACTAAGTATTTTTCTAAAAAATCAGGTTAAAAATTAAATTACTTTTGTTTGCCTTGCAAAATGTTAGTACAATAGAAATATATGAAAATATATAAAGGAAAATGCCCTTAAAATTCAATAAATAGTCAAAGGCACACACCAGCATAACAAATAAAGCAAGTGACATTAGTGGTACCACAAGTAACTCATATGAGAAACATATAAAATCGATCTGCTTGCAAATTGCAACTTGAAAGCACATCAATGTGCATACTTGAAAATTTCCTACATTAAATATATATTCTTGTGTTATAAAAAAAAAGAGTAAAAAAATTCAAGTTAGTCAAGGTACACTCAAAATTAGTTTCTAAAAGGTTGTGATGGACAAAGTTTGAATAAGATTTTATGTTTAATTCTTGATCAATGTATTTAAAAATGAAGGCAACACCTAAATAAGGTTAATAACTAAAAAAGGATAAAGTAAATATAACCTTTTTTGTAATTTATTTATGTGTAAAAACATCATATAATCTATATTACTATATAAAAGGGATAGATAAGCTATTTGGTTTACACTTTTGGTTTAAAAAAAAAAATCACAAGTTCTTGTTTTACATTTAATAAAATAGAGGTTAATCAAGTGCTTTGCATTTGATTGAGTAGAAATGAACGAAAAAATTTAATTTTATTTTTTCTTATAAAGTTCCATTCAATTTTAAACTTGTCAAAACATTAATTGCTTATCTATTCAAATCAATTTTTTTTCTCTCTTCTCCTAAATTTTCTCACTTTCTCTCCTTTTCTATCCCACACACTCTCTCCCTCTTCATTCCATAATCTATCTCTTGTTAATTTCCATCAATTGCTTATTATTAATAAAAGCATGATTCATTTGTTACTAATTATCAATTGATTTGGAAAAATGTTACTTACTTTTTAGTACAAGAGGTAGTTTTTACTGCCCTTTGTAAAGTGTATGAACATCAAAGGTTTCTTGGAGTGTAACATGGATCGATATTTGTCTGAATGAGGTTTTTGTGTAGCATGTGGAGGAATTTTTGAGTTAGAGCTTATAGTTGAATTTTAAGATTCTAACAAAAGTTTGGTGCAAGTTATGCTCTTATGTTAGAAGCTTAAAGTCTTTTAATTACTTAGAACCTAGCTTGAAAAAATGGTTGGAAAGAACCAAAGTTTGATATGAAATTAATGGAGATGTACAACTTGATTAGGCAAGGTTGTGGTCCAAGTGATCCTCTTTCAAACCTATGTTCTCATATTAATACTTAACTTAGCAAGAATTAGAATGTAGCTCGCGGGTTCTATGGGCTTTTCTTAACATTTTTGCTTAAGAACAATGTAAAAAAAAAGGAAAAAGTAATTATGGATTTCATTTTATGTAGAATTTTTTTGAAATGAATTGAAAATGAAATTTGAGAAAACACAACATTTGATTGGAAAATTTTAAAAAATATTGATCATATCAACTTAAATTTGGAACATTTCTTTGAATATAATATCTGCGGTCACATTGCTCTCCTTTACTTCTTCATGTATGAGAATTTTAAGCCCCTCTTGGTCTATAAATCTTGAAATTGAGACATATAATTACCCATGAATAACTACTAGCTTGGAAAGATATAGTCTAACTCTTTTAAGAGATTGTCCTTGACTTTTATTTATTGACATTGCAGTAAAGAGTTGCAACTATCATGATTTACAACTATTTTTGTTACGTTTGATTGGATAAAATAGAATAGGAACGAAAGTGGGAATGGAATAAAATAGTCATTTCATAATTATGTTTGATATGATCAGAAATGGAATGAATATTCCATACGATATTTATATTTGGTATAACAAAATATTGTAAGAATAGAATAAAAAAAAGTAGTAATTATAATAATACATTTATAACAAAATAAAATATTTATTTAAAAGCAGTAAAAAAGGGGTTCAATTCCTCAAGTTATATAACAATCATATATAAGTTAAATAGATGATACTACAATGCTGACAAAATAATAATTATAATATTTAAGTTAGATAATTAAGTCATATTCTCCATATATTCATTATGCTATTTGCCAACAATCTCCGACAATTGTTAATAATGTAGCATTAGTTTGTTCATCAAGTATGTTAGTATCTTTTTTCATAATTTTGACTCTTCTTATTCATCACTAAATTCTAATTTATTGATTTTTTATATTAAATAATTTTGTATAATGAATAATATTTATTTTATAAATAAAATTAAATAAAATTATTTTATTTTAAATTATATTATTAAAATATAATTATCAAAATATTTTTACAATAAAAGTATTAAGAAGCTAACATTATTTTATTCATTAATATAAGGATAATTTTAAGATACATGAAAGATATAAGGAATAAAAATATAAAAAAAATCATTTTATAAATGATGGAATGTTTCATTTCATTACTTTTGTGATGGAATTGCAATTCCCTAGGAAATGGGTATTTTCGTTCTATAGTGCTTATTAAACAAATTTTTTGCACATTCTTATATCATCCAACTAAACATAACATTTATTTCTAGCATAAGATGTGAATTCACATCAGCTAGTGTTTAGTTTCATGGAAACGTATTGTAAATATTATTTTGTGAAACTTTTATTTTGTAAAATATAAATATACTTTATTTAATTACTTTACTAAAAAAATAAAAGCAATCATAGATCTTAAACATGAGCCATATATATATATATATATATATATATAAGGAATCCAAGTATTGTATAATATTGGAGAAAGTATACATTTTATTGGTTCCAACTTTCAATTAAAGCTAATATTACATTAAAACTCCTTGGAGGTACCATAACATCAATAAAGTTACCTTCAATACATAAGGCATTGCAACAAAACCACATAAAAAATCAATTTGTTCTTCATAATAAATTTAAGTATATAATATCTTATTCATTTATAGAGTCAATGCGCTACAATGATTTTAAAAATAAGTTCTAGTGAACATAAATAAAGTACAAAAATCAAGGAAGCCATGAATTCTTGGACATGGAGCAAATTAATCAAATGCTAATTACCTATTACTGCTAAAAAATTACACACATAGAGTTAATGCACATGATGTCATTGGGAACAAAGTTGGTAAACACCATTTTTATAGTGTAAAGAGTTACAACTATTATAATTTTTAGAGGTTCACGAATAACATAAGTAGATAACGATGATAAAATTTAGAAGTTGAAAACTAACACACTAATTTAAACAAGACTTTATCTGCACTGTACTACAAGTGTGTAAACTATATATTCAAGAGGAATGCATTGGTTGAAATAAAATGTAAGAGTGCATTTTTTGATTTAATAGATCAAGGTATCCCATTTAAAAAGAACATAGGCATGATAGTTAGTTCAATGACAAATGAAAATCCATTAGAATAATACATTAGACTTTGTGAAAAAGTAAGACAAGTATAACAAAGCAATAAGTTAAAAAATTGGGATTAAATCATGTTATACTATTGTAAATAAAAATACTTCATAAAACTACCCTGCACATATGATAGATATGTAATTAAGGAGAGACACATATGAACATATGCACATGTCTGTGTGTGCTTAACAAAAAGTAGCAATAGATGTGTTCAACAACGTAAAAAAACATCTTTTGACATGACAAATAGAAAAATATATACTAAGCTTGTGAAAGCCAAAAATAATATATTCTATGTAAATTAATAATGTTAGATGGAAAACCTATTCATATTATTTCCAAAAGGACTAATTACAAAACTCCCAATTCAAACACATCGGGAAAACTAATACACCAGTTTACATATAGGCATTACACAGTTTAATTCACAACATGATACAGTATGAAAGAAGTTTAAATATGATGAAGTGAGTAAAGGAATAAATTTTCAAAAAAATAGGATGCAAGAAAGCAAACATGAAACGTATTAAGTGGAAGCAAAAATAAAATATTAACAACTGAAACTTATAAATAATCCAAAGTATATTAGTTTATACTATTGAATGAAAGGAGAGAGAAGTACCAATTTATAATATTGAATGCAATCTAAAATAATAAAATGCTAAGAAACTTATAATATTGAATAACAATTCATAGTGACTTATAGCAATTGAAAGCCTAGATAATTTTAACTACACTCATACAAAAGCAAAAGAAGTAGTAGTTTATAGAGATTTTCATTAATTAAATTGGGAACAGGATAGAAAAACAAGATAAATAAAAAATCAAAAAAAATGAGGGAAGTAAAAAATAGGAAATTAGAGAGCAAACCTTTTTCAGGAGACTTGATAAAGCACAAATTTGAAAGAAGGAACTATATCACAGCTTCAAATAAAAGGGATATATATTAGGATTGTTCAAAATTTAAAAATTTTGGACACATTTAAAAAATCCCAAAAGTCATGGACAAAAGGATTTGGCATATTAAGGCTTTGTAAATATAAAGAAATTGAACATACCTTGCCTAAAGGACTACAATTATATAAAGCTTAAATTAGCAAAACCTATAATTGCATACCACTTGTAAATTGGTGCAGAGGCCTAAGCAATGGTGTCACGTCATTTAAACCAAATTGCTTAACCAATTGCCTTTATTCTCACCATCAACTAAACCATTAGATGGGACAGTACGAGTATGATTAGAACTCAATATGCTTTATTACAAGCCGAGAGGAAGGCTACTTGCCATCCCCGAGTGCAACGGTAAACGAAGTTTTATTGAAATAGGATAAATAATACATATTGATTTATTTATAAGTGTATCTTATGTCTATTGTGATGATAATGAAGTGGCAAAAAAGTTTGTTTGTTAGGCTCATTTATGCTCCTTTGACTACTTATATGAGATTACTGCTTAAAGATTAGCTAGGTCATTCCTTTAAACATGAATTTCTACTTTCTAATTTATGTTATTAGATTTAATCCCATCTTTTATGCAAAAAAAAATTAATACAATAATCCTAATCAATTGTAGTGTAAAAAATTAACCAACAAAGAAGAAGAAAAATTCAAAATAACATATGCACTATACTGTCCAAAATATCAGAAACAATATACTCAAATTTCATGCAAATCTGAGTAGGTTCGATAATCAATCTTCTAACAAAATGAGCAAAAATAATCCAGCCTTCTTTTCTTTCTTTGCTCCATAACCTCACAAGTCACAATTGCTCATAGCAATTTCAATTCTTCACACACTCAATGAAAGACACGAAGCCCTAGGCTCATATATATAAAGTCTTAAGCTCCTATTCCAAAAAGATTAGGAATCCTTGTTTTATTAAAACCTTTTTTTTAGATTAAAATATCATTTTAGTTCCTTATAAATGTAAATTTTTTCAATTTAGTCCCTATTTAATTTTTATTATCAATTTAATCTCTAAAAAATTTAATTTCGTATAATCAAGTCTTTCTGTCCGTCCATTTCACATCCTATTAAGTAAAATAATTATTTTGAAGTCTAAAATCTTATGTAATGTTACTCAATGTTTATGTGAACACTAAATATAACTTATATAAAAAGATTAAGCATTTATATGAATTAAAACAAAATTATATTAAATGATAAAAAAGAAGAAATTAAAGTATCTATCTTATATCTCTACTTTTGAATTAAAGTTACAAAGTAGGCTTATAGTATAAAGGGTGCTATATAAGCATCAAAGGACAACGGATCAAATTTTAGGCTTTTGTATTATCAATTTCATTAATAAAGTTAAATACGAATGGATAAAGGGACGTAATTCAATCAAATTGAATTTGTAAAGGACCAAATTAAGAATGAAAATTAAATAAGGACTAAATCAAGAAAATTTGTATCTATAAGGAACTAAAATAGCATTTTAATCTTTCTTTAATCTAAAGCCTCACATGATGGGCTTTTTTTATTATTATTTTATTTCATCCTTTATATTTACATGAAAGGCTTTGTAGGGCTATTAGGAGGAATCCATTAACAAATACTTGGCTAAATAAGAATTAGTCTATGGATATATATCATGTCTATCATGATGCTAATAAGATGGTAAATAAGCTTGCATCTCGGGCTTATTCATGCTATTCTAACTATTTATACGAGGTTACTACTTAAAAAATATCTAGGTCATTCATTTAATGGATACATGAATTTCTAGTATTTAATGTATATTGTTGGATTTAGCCATGTCTTTTGTACCAAAAAAAAAAAAGAGTTATCAATTTTTATGGAAAAAAAATCTTTCAATCTAACAAATTGGTTATTGAACTCTCTTTATCACTTGCAATTCTTTCCATGATGTTGTAGATGTATTTTACTTCTAAAATTTGGTCTATGACCATGATGTCAATAATCTTTTATTGGTAGGCCATTGTATTATGACTATACATAAGAAATTTTTTATGCATTTGATTTTTTCATTCAAAAAAATCATAATTTAAAGTATACCCTTTAGTTATGGTTTAAGATGTGATAATTTTGATAAGCCGCTTGCTCATATCATCATAAAGTATTATATTATATATACACATTTTTTTTTACCTTTGTTTAAGATTAGTAATGGTTTTCATTTTTTAATATTAGTTGAATGTAAAGGAATATACACATGTTAAGGTAAAGTGTGTTGATTACAAACTTACATTAAAACAGGCACTAACTTTTTTGTTGTGTGTGTATAATCAAATGCTCTTGATATTTCGTCACTCACATTCATCATTATTTTCTAACTTAAACATATCACACCCACTGGAAATGTGTGGTGCATAATATGAAAGATAGTTCATTGTTAGGGAAATAGCAAAATTAGAAATGAAATGTCTTTCTAACTTAAACATATCATACCCGCTTGCTCATATCTTTCTTTATAGATTGAAGTGACAAGTGAAAAGTTATGTCATATCTTTTCTGTAATTATATTTTAAAGCTTTTGGATTCAAACTTTTGTCTTGTTATTGAAATGTAGTTTATTTTGGGTTATTGATCATAACCTTTCTTTTGCTGTGTGTTTCAAAAGAAAAAAAAATCTTTTGTAGTTAATGACAATCTTATGCTCATTATATTCCACATTGTTAATTATTAAACACTGATCCTCAAACAAAATTTAGAAATTAACAAAGAGCAAGCATCCATAACTTCACTATGAGTCAAAATTGTATATGTTTCTTCAAGGAGAAAATTATAAGTAAGCATATTTATTTCCTATTTAGCTTTTTGTGACAAATGTATCTAAAGTTGTTAAGTCATTTTATAAATTTCATGTGCCAATTGTTTTAAGGCATGAAAAAAGTATATATATTAGTGTTGATCTCTTGAGTATTTTGTTAATAAATTAATATTAGTCCAAACCATATCTTTGAAGGAAAATACATATGAGTAAATGTATTTGAAAAATAACCAACTTTGCTCCTTTTGAATAATTTAGTTTGGTTTTTGAAAGAAAGAGGAGGTTCTATACCTCAAGCGGTTTAGAGTTGACTGATAAACATGATTATTGACTTGCTTGGACTAAGTCAAGAAGATTTATTCAAATATTGTAATTATGTTAGGTATTAGAATTATAAAAAGGCTTAGGATTACCACAGGACATAGTGTGTGATATAAAGAATCGATAAGAACTATTATCATATCATATTAATAGTATTTGGTGATTTGGGAATCCCCGATGATGAGTACGAACACCATGCTTAATACATGTCAAGGATGCCAATTGAGAGATCTTATCTCTTTGTCATGCATGTAGTATAGCAATAGCTTAGAATGTATAAGATGTAACAAATTAGATCATACATCTACCATAAAAATACATATTCTTTATATAGGATTTGGAACTAACCTTAAAATGGGAGTATTCTACCTAAGGTTTATTATTTGAATCCTACTTTATGTTTATAAGTTGATCCTTGGTGTATGTGGAAATGACATACTTCTAGAAGGCATAAAAACCTTAGATTATAATCTACTACTTCTCAGCTATGGTAGTCTAGCCTTATGGCAAAATGTCATTGAATAATAGTTAAAGGGTATTTTTTTCCCTTAACAAACTAGAAGTTCTCATGATAAACAATATCGATGTTTGCTGATCAATTACTAAGTCTACTTGCAACCATTCATCAAGGAAAGTATTGAAAATTTTCATATTTTTAATAATTACTTTTGCCTTATGTTACACTTCTAAATATCTTCTTAACATTAGGTTATGATTGTTTTTACTTTGTTATAGTTCAAAATTTTCATTTTATATGATTGGAACAAAGAATGAATTGGGATTGAACATCTATTGGAAAAAGCTACTCATCATTGATTTGGGCCTCAAGTTATTAGAGTCATAGATGAAGGATAGAGTATATCTTAATTATTCTATTTTAATGTTAAGAACACTTTCTTAATCTATTATTTGCTCCTTTAGATCTAAGAGTAAATTACTCATTGCATTTGAATAAATTTTGTCTTTACCCCAAAATATTCATGTTAACCAATACTCCACAATAGTGCAATATATTATTCAATTTTTTTTTTGCATTAATTTATGCACACTTTTGTGTATACTTAGAGGCTTTTTTTTTAAAAAAAGAAATTGAAAAATCCAACCATTATTATTAATTGTTGGCAATAAACATGTATATCAATAATGAAGTGTTTAGAGAGCATAGAATTCAAGAAATGAAGATACATTATTCTATTATCACATCCCGATTTTTAGGGATATGACCAACACAAATTACCAAGTGGTGATCCATGAACCTATAAGCTTTCTTAACTGTAAAACCCTTTTTATTCAAAATCATTAAAAAAATTCAAAAAATTATAATTGGCACCTTTAATTTAAAATTCATTATATATAATTTTTAATAAAAAAATTATAAGATATTTTTTAGTTTTGAAAAAAATTTAATCTTTCTAAAAATTTGAAATTATCAAATTTTAGGTTTTTTTATCAAGTTGAATAGATATTAACCACTGAAAAAAATCGAGGGGTTTACGTACTTGATAGCAAACACACATACACTGAGAAGTCTCCCCTAAATAAGATATCATCTATTAATTCATTAATTTGAAAATATTAATGAATATGTGAGTACATATACTAGAATAGTATTGTATAAAATGACCATCTTAAAGTCAATTGTGGGATTCATAAATCAATCAGGTCATGTACTATAAGGAGTAAACTTGGTAGCTAGCAAGTTTGTATTTATTAGGATTAGATTAATTATCTTAGTCAAATAAGATACATTCAAATAATTTATACTAACATGGTAGGTTAATGGAAGAAACGATGATTGAAAGGTTATATGCCCCCAATAACATATTTAAAAGAATGCATGCCCATAGGATAAATGCTTAACATTTATGCCCTCTTACATTGCACCTTAGTCAACTGTCCCCAGTGACTTAAAGAAGTAACTTTCTCTTAGTGTACATAGGTCTTCCAAATCCCATTTAAAATGTGTTAGTTCACATTTACAAAACATCTCTTATTCCTTTGTTTACTTTCATATATTTCCCCATAGAAATCACATTTTCTATCCAAGATAAATTTGTTCGTTCTACTCTTTTTAAGTTTCTAAAGTAATCTATCCTTTCTAATGCATTTTAAATGTATATGGAAATTCTTAAAGAATTTATAAAATAAAAATCTTTTAATAAGATGTTTCCTAAGAAATACTTTTAATTTTTTGAAAACATAATATATGTCTAAGATGTATAAATTAGTATAAAATAAAATAAATAAAATTTTAAAACATTAATTTAAATATAAAATAAATCGTATATTTGTAAACTCATGAAATTTCAAAATGATATTTTGAAGAAATTAAACTTAAAATTATAAAAGAATAAAATTTGATGATAATTCTTAAAATTTATATGACCTGAATGTCTTGGCAAATCTATAATAATAAACTAATAAAATTACTTTCATGAAGTCTTGCATAGTTGGGTTCCTAAGAACTCTCAACTAGAACTTGATACTAAATTCATACTTAATCTACCCATATAATCAATCATTAAAATCAATCATAACATGTGAATAAACATCAATTACATTCCTAATTTCTAATCCAACCTTAATCCCCATTGATAATTCTTTATTTGATCTTATGACTTAAATAATGTAACATAAACATTCCTATGTCTCATCCTAGTCTAATTTATAATATTGACATTTGTATGTCTAAAATTATTCAAACATCTTTCCATAATTTATATTTATTTATCTCTTAAGTCTAATTTCCCACTTCTCAACATATAAAAAATATTTAGGTAATTTGAAAAAATAATTTATATGAAAAAAAGTCAAAACTTAGAAATTCCCACTCACCTGCAAATGAGAAATTTTTTAGCCTTTAGTCCTAGGTCTAACTTGCACTGTTACAATTAATTCATGACCTAAGCAAAATTTATCAAATAAGAATTAATAAAACCTGAATATGAGATAAAATGAAATCAAATTTATTTTTTATTTGATCATATTACCTCATATTCACGTTTTTGGATTGGATATCTGCTAGGATTTCTTTTTTATGGGGTTTCAACTCTATGTGACCACCTAATTATACTAGAATTTTATTGTCTTAAATCTCATGTATTGGATTTTATCTAATCTAACACTAGTGATCACCCCTTAGGAACCAATCTATCCACCATTAAGATATGACCCATTAGCCTTCTAGCTAGCTTACAAAACTTGTGTTCGAGTCTAGTCATGTTAACCTTAGAAGGTATTACATTTATCCATAAAATTGCATGAAAAGAAATTCTAGTATAAATTAATTTATGACAAATAAACTTATATAACCTTAGCAATCCTAATCACTTTAGTTTATTTCAACAATAACAGCGTTTTTTTGTCAAATTATTGAGTTTTTTTTTGAGCTTATGATTTCATCAAAAGAGAATTATGGTTAGAAAATAAGAAAATCATTAATTTCTTAATGTCATATATCTCTTAGTTCTTTTCTTTTTCTTTGTCCTTCTTTTTTGCCCTAGATTTAGACTATATGTTTGTCATTTTATCTTCCTCAATGTAATAAGTAATAGTATTAAGAATAGTCCCATGTAACATATCCATGTGAATGCATGACTTGTCATGCAACAACTCATTACACCAAACTAAGGTTTTTGTCACACTTAAAGATAATAAATATCCATAGAATGTGTAACATTTTCTTCTTGTGAAAAAAATGTAATATAGTAATTAAATTGGAAGGTTGAATTATTAGGTTGACTCAACTAGTAAGATTCACTATTTTAAATCACCCAAGTCCTAAGTTCAAATCCTACTATTAGAGATCCATATGATTTGTAAGTACAACTAAAAAACCTCAAAGAAATTGGTGGCATGTTCTAACTTTAGAAATTAGAACGAAGTAACATACCATACTCTTATATTTCATTTATCCAAAAAAGAAAATAACAGGCTAGGTTATCTATAACTCCTTATAATTTGCCTTTTTTTTTTAATTCATTACTTAGTCTTTAAAATTTTTTGAATTAAATACTTAAAATTCATTTTCATTTTTAATCGAATACCTACTATCATCTTTTTACCTAATTTTGTTAAGAATAAATTGCTAATGTGTATCACGGAGTCATATTTAGGCACATCTATTGTCTACCATGACAAGGCTATAATAAGGATGAAATTAGAGAAAAAAATTTAAGATGGTTGTAAGATAACTTATCGAGGACTTTAATGAAAATATTGATTTTTAAGAGATTCTATGTCTTTTTTTTTTTAATTTGAAAATATAGAAAAGATTTTCCAATTTCCCCAACTTTCAGGTGGGGCTAAAGCCCTCTCACTTAACAACTACTTATGATCCTTAGTTATAGGACAAATTGATTTACATTAAGTTTTAGCTTAAACAAATTTGATGATTTTTGCAATAAGCAAAATAGGAATTTAGAGTAGACTGAATGAACTTGTTGACAAAAAATTTCAAAATTTAAATAATTAATCATAGCAAACAAAGAAATGGCCTTCCTTAGGCAATACTAAAAAAGGATCTTATAGCAAATAAGCATTTTTAGATAGTGTTAAGTGAGAAGTCAATGGTAAGTATTCAATTAAAAACAAAAATAAACTATAAACATCCAATTAAAAAGTGAGTGTACATTATATTAAAAAAATTATAAAGAGTTATTTAAAGTATTGTGAAATAAATAGGCCACTTATTGAGAAGTTAGAGGGATTTTCTTCATCATTTCATTTTAGTTTATAAAGACCTTATAAAAATTTTAATGGTTTTAAATATTAATTTTAATAGCTTTGAAAGAGTTTTAATCCACTTCATGAAAAAATGTAATATATATTGTTCTATTCACTTATTGTGAAATTCTAAATGAATAGTTTGATATTATAGATAAAATTTATTTTAATGGCCATAAATAATGAGTTTGGTGCTTGAATGTGGGCAGAGATTCATGAATGAGATATAGGTTACTGTGGCCAATGGTATACCTATATCAAAGGTTAAGGGTTTTAGATTCTCCTATAGATATCTTTATTGGTCCTACAAGTGAGGCATTCAAAGATACTACTTAGCTGAAAATAATAAGCTAGTCACTTGTAAAAAAATTTCATATTAATATATTCTTTTTGTATTTATTGACTTATGCTGAGGACTAGGCACTTCACATAAATATAGAAGACTCATAACATATACAGAAAGTTTGAAACCTTTAGAAAAGTCTAAGACTTATGATGAGGGTTGTGACTTAGGAAGAGATTTGTACCTTGCAAGAATTAAGAAGAAATTTTATCCTAGAGGAGGTATTCTTAAGTTAAAAGTTATATTCCTATAACATCATTCAGTAACCTTTTATGATTATTTTTCTTATTTTATATTATGCAAGAATCTATTATTTCCTACAATTAAAAGTGATTAAGTCTCTGCATGATATATGATTCACGTATACTTTAGAAGGATATAATATTATGTTAATTTTTCCTTTGTTAATTATCTATGATGCTATTTGTTCGAAATTGCAAAATCCTCAATGGGTAATGCAATTGTTGTGTTTTATTGTTAATTACATATTTTGTTTTTATATTGTGTAGTAAGTTTATTATTGTTTCATATTTCACTAAATTCCCATTAATGCGTATATATAAGTATTTTAATTTTATATTGTCGAGTTTTTATTATCGTTTTATGTTAGGCAAAATCCCCAACAGGTAATGTAGATATGTGCGTATTTTGGTTGTTTATCATTTTATGTTTCGCAAAATCTCCAACGATTAATGTGGATATGTATCTTTTCATAATTTTCATAAATCTTCAATGGGTAAGTGAGAATTATCAAGTTTTCTAAAAATCTATTTTTCTTTATCACAAATCCTTAATAGGTAAGTGATTGTTCTGAAGTAATGTGAATTAAGAATCTTTGTGGCTAGTGGTAGATCTGTATTTGTTGATCTTCTCAAATCTAATGTATTGGATGATACTGATTATGTAGATTGGGAATACATAGTTGATATGCTCTTAATGTTACATGATTATAATGATATTATTTGTGTAGAATATACATCTATCTCTCCTTAACCAAGGATTAATAAGAATGATGTGATTGATAATAATAAATAGTATGAATGAAACTTGAAGAGGTATAATGATTGGAAAATGGCTATTGACATTGCTAAAATTTATGCTAAAATTATATTTTAATTGCAAAAGTGGAAGCCTTTAAAATCTATATAGAAAAATTTGAGATGATGCTTGTTATCATGGCCGTAATTAAAAAAAAAAATCATTGATTTTGTGTGAAGCCAAGGAGATTATAGGAATTTTAATGGTTTTAAATATTAATTTTATTGTTTTAAAAGAGTTTTAATTCACTTAGTAGAGAAATATAAGATACATTATTTTATTTACTTAATATGAAATTCTAAATGAATGGTTTTAATATTATAAGTGAATTTTGTTTTAATAGCTATGACTAATGAGACTTTGGCACTTGAACATAGGAAAAGCTTCATGAATACAATGTAGGTTACTGTAACTAGTGATATACCTATATTAGAGGCTATGGGTCTTGAATTTCCTATAAATACATCCATTGATCTTACAAGTGAGGCGTGCAAAGATGTTGCCTAATTGAAAATAAAAAATTAATTACTTGTAGAAAATTCTCGTATTATTATTATTTTCTTTCTGTCTCTTAACTTACATTATAAACTAGGCATTTCACATAAATAGAACAAACTTATAATTTGTGAACTTTAAAGATGGATCGTGACTTGTAGAAAAGTTTGAGACTTGTATAAAAGGTTTGTGACTTAGGAAAGTATTTGTGTCTCATAAGAATTAAAAGAAAAAAATCAATCTTAAAAAAGATTCTCTTGAATTAAAAGTTGCATTCCTATAACATTATCCAATAACTTCTTATAATTATTTTTCTTATTTTATATTATATGGGAATTTATTATTTTTTATATACATATGACCAAAAACACTATCTCCCATATGCCTCAATTGGTGGCCTGCCCATTTTTTAAAATGAGAAGGAAAATGATATAGTTTTTGCATTGGTGGTATGCTTTCATTAGAACAAAGAACATTAAGAAGCTTTTAAGGGCAATTTAAGGATCCCTTCCTCCGAAATGCTCTTAATCAACCTTTTAAATGTTTACATTTTTCAATTTATTGTGGCTTCATTTTATTTACTTTTTTAAGGCTTCACAGGTTCAGAAAGAAGCTTTTGCAAATTTGAATATTTTGTTGGCGGGTTGGTTATATGCTTTCTTTGAACTGTTGGAAAGCTTGGATGATAAGAAACAAGTTGAACCTCTCAAGTGTGTGTGTGTGTATATATATATATATTGCTACTGAAAATTTACTAAACCTCCGGTAGTTACTTATAAGAAGAAAAGACATCTTATTTTTGCAAAGATTTTTAATAATAATTTATTTTCTTGAAAGAAAATTGATATGAAGATTTTTAATGAGATAAAATTTAATTATGGAAAATAAACTATAAAAAGTAACTTTTTATGTAATTGAGATTTTGAGAAATTTTTTCTCATTAAAAGCTTTTAATATCAATTATCTTAAAAAAATAATTATTAAAAGTCATACTAAATATAAAATCAATTTACATATTTAATTTATCAATAATCAATTATTCCCTCAATATCTTTTTTATCTATCATTTAAGATAAATGCATATGGATTAAGGAAATTAACAAATAATCTCAATTTTAGAAAAAAAAGAAGATTAGGTTTCATACTAATTTATTCTTTATTAAAATTCAATTGATATTTGAAGTGGTTATATATTTATTAGGATGATAAAAACAAAAGAAGAAAAAAACAAAATAAATGCATTCATGATTTTTTAAAAAAACAAATAAAAGAAAAAAATCTTCAAAATAAAAGAATACTCTAAAATCAATTATTCTATTATTATACCAAATAAATGCTTCATCAATTTTAATTTCAACACTTTAGAACAAAGAAAATGAGTATACGAAAATTACATCTAGCCATATCTACCATTTATTTCCCTTAAACAAATCTCAACCCTTCATTAAACTACATCGTTTCATCTCCGTCGTCAACAGACAACATTACCTAACTACAGGGAGGGCCAAAACTGTTCTTTGCTTCCCTCTATCAATTATATGGATGAGGAGATCGGCAAGTTCGATTCTCGTCTCTCACCACATTTTCATTTTTAAGCAATCAGAAAATTCCTAACTTCAAATTAAAGAACAGTGTCAAGTTAATTATTCCTTTTTTTAAGCAATCAGAAAATTGCTAACTTAATAAAATAAACAAAAATTAAGGAGCAAGAATCCTATTTTTTTATATTTTTTTAATTACATTTTTATCTCTTTAATATTCATTTTGATAGTATTTAAGTTTTTATAAAATATAAAATTTTATTTTAATTTTCGCAATACTTAAATTAAAACAATTTTTATCTTCAACCTTAACTCTGGCTAAATTTTAAGTTTATGCTTATTTTTCTATTTATCCCTTATGTGATTATAAGAAAACATCAATTCGAAAGTTCAAAAATAATATTTTATTTGAAATAATTGTCATTAACGATGGGGAGCTAAAAAGCAATAATGAATGAAAGAGAGGCCATTTAATGGCAAAAAAATATAGGGCAATTATTTTTAATTGATGAAAATTCAATTATTTATTCCAAGTTTTGAAAAAAAAAAGAATTCCAATTTAAAAGAGTCAATTCATTTTTTTTTTTTTGCCGAGGTTTAAGTTCGTTAATATAGTTTAATAGAATGCCATTATTTATTAATTTCTTCCATTTTCCAAAGTACCTTATCTATAAAACGACAGAAAAGAGTCACAGTTTTGTTCATAAAGATTTATAATTTAGAGAGAGAGAGTAACTTAAAGAAGAATTGTTCAGTATAAAAGTACAATGATTGCCAAGTAAGCCTAAACGGACAAAAGCGATACTTATCTTCATGGCCCCCAGCAGCCTCCTTCCTTTCAAAGTGAACAGCTCTTGTACACCGTGGAACATCCAATTCCAACCACCAAACCGCTTATTCTCGGAAACACACAACTACTCAATTACCAAAACACCCCCTATACCAACTTAATTATGTCTCACAAAGTAAAGTAATAATTGAATTTCTTCCCATAGAATTGATGTTAAAGTCATTTTACATGAGAAAATTCATGATTAAATAATAAATTACTTCGTTTATTCCTTTTTGTACATAATTTTAGAGAATTTTTTTTCTATTTTATCTGTTTTTTAAAAAATTTAAAATATACTTTATTACTTTTTAATTTTATTTTTATTATTTTAATAATTTTCAACTATCTCACTTAATAATTGACTTTTAACTCATCATAAATTAATAAAATATAATTATTTTGTCCTCAAATCAAGATTATTTATTAATCCTCTTAATTTTTATGCATTTACAAGAATACTTTTTTTAAAATTATTCTTCATAATATATTTTTCTCTTATTAAAATATTGAACATCAATTTTTTCTTAAAAATCAATTATTATTGAAAAAATCTTTCCAATTATAAAAAATTAATTTAGTAATAATTTATTATGATACCAAACAAAGCATTAATTCATCATAAAATGATTAAATCAATCAACAAAATGCCTTGACGTGCCACTCAAATGTATGCAGATCATGCAAATTAAATCAATAAGCTCGCTGTTCTCATAGGAAAGGTAGTTGAAATATTGTCATCAATATATTTTATGGCATTTCCTTTTTATGTTAATAATAAAACGATTGATTCAATTTATATAATTTTTGTAGATACTATTTATTTAAGATTTTTTAATCAATAAAAAATAATGTTATTTTGTAAATAATAAATGTATTTTGTACCACATAACGATACTTCTTGCCAAACTCATCAATTATAATTGCCTCACCCACAAGGCTAATATTGTCATAAAAAAGAATGCGCACGAACTCCCACGTTACATTTCAAAAGCCATCTATTCTCTTCCCATAATTACCCTGGACGAATTCATTCAAACTTGAGAAAACAAAGACTGCATTGGTAATTTCGTACGTAGAATAAACGATCGCCCACGTTGCATTTCAAAGCCACCTCTCATCTTTCCACTATTGCCCTTGGCGAATGCATATAAACATGCGAAAGTGAAGACTATATCGGTAATTTCATATTTAGAATAAATGTCAGGTGCGAAAATAAAATAATAAACAAAAATGGGAGGATCGTGAGCGATCCGCGCAAAAGCGCACGAAGGTGGGCTGAAAAGAGAGAGAGAGAGAGAGAAACAGAGACAGAGACCGTTTGAGTTCGAGACGTTATCGGATTTGAAAATTCCAATTGGCCGGAATTTGGAACTGCGTTTGCGTCCGAGTTAGGGTTCCGGTTCTGTCTCTATTACTCCTAACGGCAATTCGAATTTATTTGTTCTGGTTTCGGAGGTGATTTTGAGTTTTATTGTTTAGGGGTTTTGTTGTAAGGGGAATTTCGTTCGTTCTGATATTCATTTCTCTTACTTGGTTTTCTGGAAGCAGCTATTCTGGGTTTGTTTGTGCGGGGAATTTCCTAATGTTTACGCCGCAGAAGGTGTGGTCGGGTTTGTCGCTCACACCTAAGAGTGGGACCAAGAAGACTGCAACTGGGTCGGGTCCGAACCCGAATTCCGGGGAAGGAACGGCTTCTGCTAGGGGAAAAGGTGTGGCTTTTTTTGGAGCCAACACACCTGGTTCAGGTTCGGGTTCTGCTCTTGATAATGGGGTAAATGGATCCGGTGAGGGCGTCATGGATCGGGAAGTTCTGGTTGAGAGAGTTTCCAACCTCGAAAAGGAAGTATGTGACTTAGGTTTATTGGATATGTTCCATTAGTTTGGCGATTTAGCGACGTTTTCATTGTTTCACTGTTTGAGTGTCTCGTTATATTGTTGAAAATTGCTGCTGTTGTAGCATGAGCTTTCAAAGTTCACTTTGCTTTCAAAATTTTTAAGATTTTGAATTACATTTTACAGATATTAGACCCATAGACATAGATTACATGCACATGTATCCTGTGGCATGAATAGTTTAAATTTGTTATGACAATTTGTTTAGGTTCCTTTTGAGATTGAGATCATATATGCTTCTAAGTAATATGACTTGATTTCATGCTTATGACCAGCTTTATGAATACCAATTCAATATGGGGCTTCTCTTGATTGAGAAGAAGGAGTGGAATTCCAAGTATAGCGAGCTGAGTCAAGATTTAGCAGAAACAAAGGATGCCATTGAACGAGAGAAATCAGCTCATTTAATTGCTCTATCTGAGGCTGAGAAGCGAGAAGAGAGTCTGAGGAAGGCTTTAGGTGTTGAGAAAGAGTGTGTGCTTGATGTAAGCTTACATTACCTTTGTTTGTGAAAATTCACACCTCTCATATAAATTATTATTTTCTAAAATGAAATATTGAGTTTGTGGGTAACCAATATCAGTATTTGTTGAATATTTTATCATATTGTAAAATTAAAGTATTCATATTGCTCCTGTGTCAACAGCTTGAGAGGGCTCTGCGAGAAATGCGCTCAGAGCATGCAGCAATTAAATTTACAGCAGACTCAAAGTTGGCTGAAGCAAATGCTTTAGTATCTAGCATTGAAGAGAAATCATTAGAAGTAGAGGCAAAGTTACATGCTGCTGATGCGAAGCTTGCAGAAATCAGCAGAAAGACTTCAGATATTGATAGGAAGTCACAGGACTTGGAGGCTCAGGAATCTGTGCTTCAGAGAGATCGTTTATCCTTCATTGCAGAGTAATCCCAGTTCCCTTAGTCCTATTTCAATGTTCAGACTTTTATAAATCTGTTTGGTTTCAAATGAAACTTCTCTAGCTAATCTAATTCAATTTCTGGCAGGCGAGAAGGGCATGAGAGTACTTTGAGTAATCAGAGGGAGGACCTGCGAGAGTGGGAAAAGAAACTGCAAGAGGGAGAAGAGAGGCTAGCCAAAGGTCAGAAAATTCTCAATGAAAGAGAGCAAAGGGCTAATGAAAGTGACAGAATATTTAGGGAGAAAGAGAAGGACCTTGAAGAGGCACAGAAGAAAATTGATGCAACTAATAAAATCTTGCGAGAGAAAGAAGATGATATAAACAGCAGGCTTGCAAATATAGCACTAAAGGAGAAGGCAAGTATTCTGTTTCCATGTTATTGTTTGACTCTATTCATTATGGTGTTGCGTTTTTAGTATTAATATACTGCTGATGCAGGAATATGATGATATGAAAATAAAGTTGGACACAAAAGAGGAGGAGTTATCTGTGTGGGAGGAAAAGATCAATGCTAGGGAAAAAGTACGTCATTTCACCTAATTCTGTTTACTAAGAAAAAATTCTCCACATAGGTGGCCATTGGCCATATGCAAAATTTTGAACTATTTTGTTTCTTAATGTCTTTACATAACCAATTTGCTACTTGTCACTCAACATGAACACACTGATTGGTTCTTGTTTTAATGCTTTTGAATAATTTCGAAATTGGATCCATGGTATCAGATTGTTACAGTAATTGTGAAATCAATTATTATTAATCTCAGAACAATGTTAGTTGTTATTCAGTACTGATTTATATTTTTTTCTAATGTGGCTGGGACTTTATACAGGTTGAGATTCAGAAACTTCTTGAGGAACACAATGCGATTCTTGATGCGAAAAGGCAGAAGTTTGAGGTTGAATTGGATGAAAAAAGGATGTCTTTTGAAGATGAATTGAAGAACAGGCTGGTCGAGGTGGAAAAGAAAGAAGCTGAAGTCAATCACATGGATGAAAAAATTGCAAAACGTGAGCAAGCATTGGAAAAGAAATTGGAGAAGCTAAGGGAGAAAGAGAAAGAGTATGAACTGAAACTGAAAGCTCTGAAGGAAAGGGAGAAATCTATTAAGTCTGAGGAAAAGAACTTGGAGAAGGAGAAAGGGCTAGTAGAGAGGGAGAGAGCGGAATTGCTCAGTCTTAAGGATGAAGTTGAGAAGACAAAGGCTGACAATGAAAAAGAACTGTCGAGGATAGATGGAGAGATAAATCGTCTTAAAGTGATTGAGGAGGAGAGGTCAGAATATGTGCGCCTGCAGTCAGAATTAAAACATGAAATTGATCAGTACATGCTCAAGAAAAACGAACTTCTGAAGGAAGCTGATGATTTGAGGCAGCAAAAAGAGACCTTTGAAAGAGAATGGGAGGAGCTGGATTTGAAAAGAGTTGATGTTGAGAAAGAGCTGAAAGTTGTGGCTCGGCAGAAGGATGAAGTATTAAAACTACAACAATTGGAGGAAGAAAAGTTAAAGAATGAGAAGCAGGCCACGCAGGATTACATACAAAGAGAGCTGGAAGCTCTTAAGTTGGCTAAAGAATCATTTGCTGCTGAAATGGAGCAGGAGAAGTCAGACGTAGCTGGAAAAGCTCAAAGTGAAAGAAACCAGTTGCTTCAGGATCTTGAGCTGCGGAGGAGAGATCTTGAAGCTGATATGCAGAATCAGCTAGAGCTGAAGGAAAAAGACTTGCTAGAGAGGAAGAAGTTATTTGAGGAAGAAAGAGTGAGAGAATTAGATAATATTAATTACTTGAGGGAAGTAGCTAGTAGAGAAATGGAGGAAATGAAACTTCAAAGAAGTAAATTAGAAAGAGAAAAACAAGAAGCTGATGAGAATAAAGGCCATCATCTTGAAAGCCAAAGGTTGGAAATGAGAAATGACATAGATGAGCTTGTGAACCTTAATCAGAAATTGAGAAATCAGCGGGAACAATTTATAAAGGAGAGACGGCATTTTATTGAGTTTGTTGAGAAACTCAGGAGTTGCCAGAACTGTGGGGAATTGATATCTGAATTTATGTTGTCGGATTTACAATCCTTAACTGAAATGGAGAATGTAGAGGTACCTTCTCTTCCAAAACTGGATGATATTGTACAGGGTGGTTCTGATGGAAATATTGCTTCTTCAAGGCAAAATCCTGGAGTTTCACCTGCAAATGATTCGAAGTCTCCAGTTTCTGGTGGAACTATGTCTTGGCTGCGTAAATGCACGTCTAAGATATTTAAAATCTCCCCAGGTACAAAGATTGGGTCTGAAGATGTTCATAGTTCAAGAGATTTGACCACTTTGTATGGTGAGAAAGCAAACATAGAAGAATCAGCGAGAAAAAATCTTGACACCGAAAACGAAGCAGAGCTGTCATTTGCTATTGTCAGTGATTCTTTCGATGTCCGGAGAGTCGAATCTGACAATAACATCAGAGAGGTAGAAGCTGATCAAGATCGTTCTGTTGACATTGAGAGTAACATTGACAGTAAGGCGCCAGAAGCTCCAGAAGATTCCCAAACATCTGATCTGAAGGATGTTCAGCAGAAACCTCGTAATAGAGGAGGAAGGTCCAGAGTAAAGCGTACACACTCCGTCAAAGATGTAGTGAAAGATGCTCAGGCCATACTTGGGGACATTTTGGATAAAGGCGAGACTGACTATCCAAATGGAAATGCTGAGGATTCTGCCAATATTAATTCTGAAAGTCAGGATCCTTCCAGTAAAAGATTGCCAGTGAATGCAAGGAAGCGAAATCATGTTCAGACATCTGATGGCGTTGAAGAACATTCTGATAGTAAGGTATTAGGGAAAAAGAAGAGGCGCAGGGAGACGGCTGCTCGTCCTACACAAACTGCAGGTGAAGCAAGATATAATTTGAGGCGACCCAAAGTGTAAGTAGTTAAATCTTTTCTGTGAATTCTGTCTGTGGCAACAAGTTATTTTCCTGAGGTAATATAGAAGAAAAAGGCATGACTTGGAGGAGTTGTTGCCCTACACACTGATAGATTTTTATTTTCATCCTTAAGAAGTGAATCGATAATTTTGATGAGCAGTAGCTAACTAAAATAAACTACCCACTGATTGATTTTTATTTTCATCCTTAAGAAGTGGTTTGATAATTTTGTTGAATAGTGGCTAACTAAAATAATTATTGCATGGTGATAATTTCAAGAGTCCGAAATCATTTAATTATTTGACCTTGGCATATCACATCTACATCAGGCATTGGCTTTTTCTTTTCAAATCCCCACTTTACATTTATCATTGTTAGTTATTTAAATTTTTATTGGTGTTTTTTTGTTTACTTACATGTGGATGTGCACGGAATTGTTATAGTGGAACCAAAGCTGGATCAACCAGAGCCTTGTCTGGTGTTAGCAAGGAAAGTCAGGGAGAGATTGATCGTGTGAAAGTTACAGAGGACGGAACTATCAACTCAGAGGCTTCGCCCTCACATTCAATTGGTGTTACTAATGAGAATGGTGGAAGTACACACCATGTGCAGGTGAGCATAGTATGGTACTTGATTCTTCCTTATTTTTGATTAAATTTTTTATTTGAGTTTGTTTTATAATCATGACTCCACTGAAAATTTTTGGAATTGTGAATAGACCCTAGAAGTAAAAAGGCTCTCCATAATTTTAGTCTATTTTTTGTTAATTTGGAACTGCATATTGTGTTTCAGTCAAAGGAAATTGTGGACGCCCAACATGGCTATGGTGATATTACAAGGGACTTGGTTAACAATACCACCTTGAGTGAGGAGGTGAATGGAACACCGGATCGTGTTGAGGAACATGAAATTGAGTATGGGAGTGAATCCCGCGGGGAAGATGCTGGTGGAGTTGATGAGGATGATGATGAAGATGGTGAACATCCTGGTGAAGTTTCAATAGGGAAGAAGATATGGGACTTTTTTACAACATGATTCCGAAGCCTACCCTGATAATTCAGCATTGACTTGGACCTTGACCTCTTCAACTTTAGGCATTATGTTAGAAATTATTTGATGGGTGTCATGTTAGTTTGTACTTAGCAATTTGAACATATTAGTTTGTACTTAGCAATTTGAACATAGTTGTAACCACGGAAGTGAGGTACTGGTGGGAGGGGGTAGGGGTGATTGCCTTTTTATCCCTTTTTCATGTTCCTTTAAAATTTGGGGTCATGGATACTGGAGCCCATTGTTGTCAGTTTTAGGTATTTGATGTTGTAGTTTCCAGAGTAGGGATTGTAATTCTAGCCCCGTGGAAATTGATTGTATCAAAATCTTGATATCTATTTGTCCCAAACTGTGATTGTTTGTGTTTCATGGAAGTGTTCCTTGTGTGGAAAAGAAAATACACATCAAATTTGGTGAAAATAGGGAAGAAAAAAAAA
>JANHAO010003550.1:0-25920 GCA_026873985.1 Saraca asoca | reverse complement strand
TATGATTAACATCAACCATATTAGATTCATAATAGACAAATGAGATTGGTTTACCTTTCTCTTCAAGCCATTTCTTAAATTTGGCGTAATCTTTCTTCATGTGCCTCTTCTTTTTATTGAAGAAACACTTAGACTCCTTCTTGATGCCTTATTAGGGTAGTATTTTACCTTTCCCTTTCTTATTGGCTTGATTCTTATTTTGATTTTGATTCTTTCCTTAGTTCTGGTTGTTATCCTAAGTAGCCAGCAATGCACTCTCTCTCGATTCCATAATCTGCCTGTTCTTCTTTTGAGCACACATGGTCATAAGTTCATTAATTAACCATTTATTTTTATGTGTGTTATAAGAAATCTTAAAAGGTCCATAATACTATGATAGAGTGTTCAAAATATAGTGCATCAGGAAAGACTTAGACATTTCAATCTCAAGTGCTTTAAGCTGAGTCATAATATCCTTCATTTGCATGATGTGCTCATGCACACCTCTCACTGTATTGAACCTTAAGGATGTAAACTTTATGATTAGGGTACTAGCAAGCGCTTTATCTAAAGTAGTAAACTGTTCATTGATTGCCTTTAATAGATCCTTTACATTGTTATGCTATTTGATAGAACTATGAATACCAACAAAGATATTGGTCTTTATGAATATGACACTAAGGCTATTAGATCGCTCCCACTTAGAGGTGTTAAATGGACCGGTCCGCACGAATGCGGGCCTAAACGGGCTTGGTCCATTTAGGCCCGCATTTAAACGGATCAATTATTGCCTGGTCCAGTCCGTAAAAAAATACGGACCGGTCCGCATGGTCGGCGGGCTTAAGATTAATTTAACACTAAATTGGTTAGTCTGCACAGATCCGGATTGATCCGCATAAATGCGAGCCTAAACGGGCTTAATCCGTTTAGGCTCGCATTTAAATAGACTAATTATTGCTTAGTCCAGTCTGTAAAAAAATGCGGATCGGTCCGCTAGGCCCACGAACTTTTGGTCCATTTAGCACCCCTACTCCCACTATTCATAAAGAGCTCTATCAGCTTGAATGCTGGTTGCGGTAATAATGGGTTCATCTTTCCTTATAGCATAATCAATATCCATCCATCCATCCTAAATGAAGGAGAACTTGTTCCTTCCAAACTTTGTAGTTGTCACCCTTAAGCTCAAGAATGTCACATTTCATATTAGAAAAATTTGTAGGTTGCTTAACTGTATAAAATAACATACATATGTAAAAACTAAATTTTGAAACTGGAGAAATAAATCATGTTTTATCAATGTAAATCATGCACAAAAATAATAAATGTAGTGGTACAAAACTTGCCCGTGGGTTAAAGTCCTACTTCAATTAGATTTATTTAGATGTATAATAAAACTATCAAATTATGTTTCTTTTCTTAATCTCCGTGGGTAAATTAAAAAATATAATTTGATATTTTATCCTAATTAATTATACTAATATAATAAAAATTCCTATAGAATAAAATTTATTATATCAAGCACAATTAATCATAGTAAATGTCCTTAAAATATGTGTGATCCTAGACAAATCAATATATAATTTTTCATAATTAAAGGTGCTGTGGCTAAACTCTAATTAATTAAAATTATATGAATCACTAGATATTTAAATAACTTAACATAAATTGTTCTTGTATAAAATTGTAAAAATAAAGACTATTTAACAAATGTGAACAAAATTACAAATTATGTACTAAAATTAATTGAACCAAATTATGCATAACATATTCAAAATTCTGCATACAAAATAAATAATTAAAGCACATAATTTTTCTATATTAATTTCCCTACAAAATTAGAATATTCATCGCAAGACAAAAATTTATAAATATTATAGCAAGAATCAAAATTTTATGATTTTTTTTTATAAATTTATGGATTTTTAAACGATAAGTCATTTTTATATTTAACAAAAATGACAATGTATTGATTCTTTAAACAATAGCCTTCAACTATATCTCCAACGACAAATTATTTGAACTTAACCAAATAAACGACGTGTCATGGAGGTCATCATCAATCTTCGTTCAGATCCTCATGACCTGAATTAGAACCTATTATGATCTGAATCTTAACCCGATCGATCTAAATGATTTTTGACGTCCGATTTATCATTTTTAATTATAGAAATAATAGAAATATTTAAACTTAATGACTTCCATCAACAAAAATTCAAAATTTTTTAGAAAATCATCAATCTAATATATGCATATATTGGGCTATTTTGCAGGAAAAACTGGATTTCAAAGACTCCAACCAAACTCCAATTTTATAACATCATAATACTTAAAAATCAATAACCTAATGATTTCTAAACATAAAACTCAAAGAAAATTAAGTTTCCAGGTAAAACCAATTTTTTGACATTAACGGTATTTTTAAAGAAAATTTTCAGAAAATTATTACATCAAAACAGAGGTACAAATTTGCTTCGATACCAAATGAGAGCAATACTCAAGTGCTAATGATCATAAACACAAACTGTAATGGAAGCGGGATAGAAATCTTTACCTCTAGCCATTGACGTTAGAGATCGAAAAGTGAAATTACTCCGTACATCACGTTTAAAATTATTTAAGAGCTTCTAATGCCTTGTTCTTTCTTCCAAAATAATGGTAATTCTTTCTATATGGATTAAAAATGACATTGGGGACCCATATCAAGATTCTCATCCCATCACTGAGATATCCAAAATTGTTTTTAGTAATTAATGGTTATTATATTGGCCATATTCAATGTAAGTAACGGTCTGTTAATTATAGAGATGTTTTTTACAAATTTATCCTTTATTCTTTTGTTTTTTTTTTTGTCTTTAAATTATTTTCTCATTTTGTAAAACGTTTTTCCAATATTATTCAAAACTTTGCCCACCATACCTTCGTGAAGCGTAAGTCAGAATAGAGGAATCAACCTTAGATTTCGAAATAAAAGATGTTAGTGCGGAAAGACACATGATTTCATAAACAAATAACAATCTAAAGAGATTATTCTGTACTTGTAATAAAAGGAAATGCAAATTCTTTGATTGGTGTGATCCCTCGTTTGAAGGCAGTGACATTGAAATTATTTCTAAATACATCCAATTTCTTCTCAACATCTTGCAGAATTGGATGACCATGTAAAAGGTATAATAGGGGATCAAAAAATAAAGTTAGTCTTATTTTCATTTATTATCTTTAAAAAATGATAGTGTATAATATTAAAAAATAAGAAGTGATAAATATTATTAGATCAAATTTCATGAGAGATCAATGTAATTTACCCAAATTATTATTATTATTGTTATTATCATTGAAAAGAGAAAAGCAATGCAACTTTGCCATGCGAGAAATAGCTTTAATTAAGTCATTGAAGTTATATTAGTCAATAATTTGATTAGTATTTTTCACATTACAGCGACATTTGATAAATCAATTTGAAATTTTTATCTCTAGTTGTCTGCATCCGAATCTTGAAAGAAGTGCGCTTGTGTCTAATATATAGAATTCTGCTTGGATTTGATTTATAATTGATCTAAAAAGAAAGAAACAAAATGATGAATAGAGATTTGATTTATAGATATTATGTTTATCTCTTTTTGCATGTTTACGTAAAAACTTTTCATTTTAATGACTTGTTACTCTTCCAATGATGAAAAAGAAGAATTTGAATTTCAACAGTTGAAAGAATGTTATAATGAAAATTTGAAACCTTCAATTGAAGGAGGAAAAAGAAGTGGCTGCAATTTATTTTCAAAGTGTAGGATTGAGTTCAAATTGCCATCCACAATCAAAGATAAAGTCTTCTCCAATAATTGAATTTAATAGGGATAAGATCTAGTAACTCCATCAACGTGTACCTCAAATTTTGATTGTGAAATAGTTTAAGGTTATTTAATTAAACAAAGACAGAATGATTATGATAAAGGGCCTTCAAACACACATAAAAGTCTCACTGCTGCAGTTGCACCAAATGTTAATCCGACTGTGACAATTTTGAAAATTATAATAATGTTCTGTCGTCAGCCATCACATTCCCAAAAAGATAGAGTGCTGTAATTAGTGCCAAAGACCTTTCAAATCCCATTACAGAAAATGGTTCTTATCTTGTTTGAAATATATGTGGCTAAAACTACGACTTTTGTAATATATATCCTTTGAGATGTTCTTGCGTCTTGAATTCGTGAAACGCTTTTTCTCTTTGCTCATCATTCATACTGTATGTGATTAATGTGGAATTGGAGTTTTCCTCTTTCAAAGATACGGCCTTTATTAGTTTTACCATTAAAGGATAGCGTTTGTCATCAAATCTTAATTTGCTTTTCGTTGTATCATGTCATTGTTAGAATATTAAATTATTGATGAATTACACAGTTACTAAATTTTAATTATTGTTAGAATATAAAATTTAAAGATGAACTTCATGGGTGCATTCATGTGTGTAGAGAAAATGAGAATATAATGATAACAAAATATGAGAATGAACTGTTGATGCGAACCACAATTGCAAGAACTCAAAAACTTGCACTGCATAAAGCTTACACCCAAGTAAACCCTCACTTCTTTGCCTCACTAACAAATGCTGCAGTTTTCAGACCATTTTGATGTTGTGAGCCCCATCGATGAGTGTGCTGCATGGCAACCACGAATCTGGTGTGGTGTTCAAAATAGGATGTTACTAAATTATTTAATCATACAAAAGAAAAATGTGACTTCAAAACGTGAATCTCTCACATTTCCTCGCATTTTAAGATAAAATTATGAGATGTCTGCAAGCAGCAATACTCAAGTCAATTGCCCTCTCATTCATAATCACTATTTGTTCCTAGACTTTGATGCAGCCCATTTAAAGTAACCACAGTTTGCTTCAGGATTAGATGCAGGTCCCTGTAACAATGAGAAAACGAAATATAACCTTAGATTAGAGATTTCCATGTTAATGATAGACCAATAGAACAATACGATCGATTGAATAACCACAATCAACAGAAATGGATTACCTCGGCACGAGCACATGTATAGAACCTGCGACCAAAATTACGACCTTGTTTCTTCACCACCCGAGCAACGCAAGGCTCCTTGTGGCCCTTGCAAAGAGGTATACTATTCTGCATCAATTGCTGTATTCTTTGCCATTCTAGTAAAGCTACATTACTGCTCTCTTTCCTTGTAGACCTATCATCAAGTTCAGCTAATTCCTGATCACATTTATTGGTATCCAACTCATGTTGCTGGGGACTGCCACCTTGATCAACTGATTTGGGAGTCTCATTTAAGTGATTGTCAGTTTGTGTGAATTCTACCTGTTTATTTGAATTATCAGTACAAGGGTCTTTAACACCATTGTCAATGTTCTTTTTCTGGAAAAAGGATTTAAGCGTGAGCTGGGAGCACTGACTCCTCCTTGCTTTTTTTTTCAATTCCTTGCTCTGCGTGGCCACTGATGTGTAACAACAAGGGTCCTGAGAAGAGCCTTCAGATTGTTCCTTTGATGCATTAGTGCTGCCTTCAAAATCCTGGCTTGAAGGAAAATAGCATTCACTAGGAGTTCTGTCAATCAAACAACTGCTGCCGATTGATTCTTTAACTCTCTCACAAGTACTCCCCATTGTAATCTTTTCAGGTGAAGCTGAGCCTGTCTCCTTGCTTGACGTCGTTTGTTCAGAAACTTGTCTTTTCATCAACATTGATACTGCAGTTAAAAATTCAGTAGAAAAGCAAAATTAGAATACGTGAAGAAGCTACAAATGAATGAGGGAGCTACAATTCTGTACCTAGAGTTTGCTGTAAGCCACGAACTGTAGGAACATATCTAGCAGATAAGGATGGAGTACTATGCAGAGAGACCTCAGGAATTTCAAGTAAAGACATATAAACTGGAGCATGATCGGATCCTTCCAGTTTGATAGTCTGCCCTTCTTTCCATCTGTGGGCACTGTAGAAATCATCAGGTCAAAGCCAGATCCAATGTTCAGGACAGACATGCAGCAAAGATTTATGCAAGTGCAAGAGTCTTGAACTGTTTGCCATAGTATGCTACTGCTGATAAGCCCACTCAAAATAACAAAAAGCAGATAGAAAAAATATGCATCTAATGAACATCACAAAGAAGAAACTATAAGAAGAAAAATGATTTTGGAAAGTAGCGAGATGACCTCAAAATCTCTTCCTATCATGCACTTCAAGGAACAAGCGTATGTTGCATGCATCAATCCTGAGCAGGGGCTGGATTGACTGGGGAAAACATCTAATCTAATGCATTATGGAATAAGGACAGCCAATGCAAATGGGATTATGACATGAGATGAGCAGGTAAAATAATAAAATAGGACAGGACATATCATAAACAATTAGGTAACAAGATAAAATATATCCAAATATCAATCATCCATCCAACTTACAAGATAAGTCATTCATCTTCACCTTCAAAATCTTAAAGGGAACAACGGAAACATTGACATATATATGACTGTTACAATGGGGTTCTTTACCTATGTGTAATTCCAGGTTTGCACCGTTTGTACTGTGTCAATATGTCACACTCATTAACATGGCACCTAACAAAATTATGACATTGCAGATCATCAGCTTGATGTAAGCAAGATCCAGCACACAGAATATGGTCAATTCTTGTCCCAAAATTGAAGATCTCAGCACCTGTATTTTGTGGCCAACAGGTGTATGCTTCCCTCCTGCATAAATCTCATTATGTACAAATGGCTAAACAACCTCAAAAGTAATGATTAACAATCCAATAACATGATTTGAAAGGAAAGTAGCAAAGAGGGGAAAAAAAAATTGAGGACAGCGTATGTAACACTGGCTATCCATTTATGTAAAATTTAAACATTTCATAGCTACTGTAATCATAAACACTAGCTAAAATTGTAGAATAATACTAGTTATGGTTCTAAAAACAATTCATTTTTATCAACAAGAACTTATAACCATGGGAATAGGCAGCTTTACTTGAAAGCAATAAAAGGTAAAGAAGAAATAATGACAAGAAAATATCTTCAGTTTAGACAAAATCAAGCATTCTCCATGATATTAGAAGATCATGTTTACCAGGCATCATGAATTTGATTTCCAATAGAACAAAGCAAATTGTTATATATCATTTGACAAAAACTCAATCATATTAAGCACCATACCTATCAGGGTGTTTTGCTCTGAAAACATCATAAAAATGCCCCCCATTGTCAAGTAGCATAGACCTGAACCATCTTCTAAACCTACAGAAATAGCGTGTAAACAGCTAGGATTATTATAATCACATTAGAATGGACATTAATATTTATACTCATAGCTATTATACAGGCAACTTACTCATTATTCTCAAAATCTGGTCCAGCATCGCAACAATCTATTGCAGATGGGGCAATATTAAGATCACCAACAACTACTATTCTTCTTCCTTGATGCAGTAACAACTTGCATCTTTTCTACTAAAAAAAATATCAGCATCAACCAACCAGCAGAAGATAAATAAAACAGAAAATAACAAATAAAGGAAACTTTCTACTGAGGCAAGGTTTATGTTATTATAGCCAATTTTCATGCATAAAGGTGATTTCCTGTATTTGGCACACAGACTATTCCATTATGCCACAAATCATGCTAGCTTGAAGCTCAGTATGAATTTAGAATTTATGTATTCCAAAAGACTTGGACCATTTTCAGGTCTCAATTGGTCACAGATAATTTTCAAGCAACAAATATTGATCAGAGACCATTTTCAGGTCTCAACTGGTCCAACCACCAACACGAACCTGTAATATCTTGTAAAAATCTTTCTTAAACTGAATCCTTTCTGTGTCATCACTTTCAGCTCGAGGCCCATACAAATTGAAAAGAACTGGCCATATAAAAACAAAATTCCATCAAAATCACTGCAACTGCATTTCAAAAACAATGATCTTCACAATTGATGTCAACGTGGAAGCTATTTGAGTAATAGAAAGAATAATATACTTTTAGTTCTATTCATAAACATGTAATTTCAAGGTCACTTGAGCTGAACATGCGGAAAAGGAACCTCCACAAATAAGGAAGCAAACTTCTATGGTTAACTCCCTCAAATGAAAATTTACAATGGTAAGCATATTTATACACTAACCAAAGTGACCGTGATCTGTGATAATGCAACGTCCCTCACTATCAATTCTAAGAAGGTCATCTTTTGAGAAGTCCTCAAGACCTCCAATGAACGTAGGCAACTCATCTTTGCCTGTTTGAGAGTTTCCAAAAAGACCTGTGAAGCCTTCCTCTGCAGATAAAGGCAAGGCCACTTCGCTACTTGACAATGCTGATTTCACTCGACAAAATGTAGCAACACCTGCACATAAAAGGAGATTGATGATTAGAATTCTAACTTTTGGAAACTGCGAAAAATTCGACTGTAAGGGACCCAAAGCAGGGACCTTTATTTCCAGTGGGCATTTATCCATGATAAAGAGTGGACCTTTACAACGACATTCAAATAAACTCTACAAAGCTAAGGAGGAGATGTTTTCGCCATAAGATTGTTTTGGTTGAGGCAATAAAACGAACACCTACCAGAATACCCAGTTCGACCTTTGTCCAATGTACGCGTGCATGAAAAGAATGTTTCGTACCCGTCAGCCATCACCAAATCCGCTGTAACTTCTTGCCTCCTCAATTTCGTCTCCTGCAAAAGCGAATATCAGAATCGAGAAATAGCAGAGTCAGAGAAAATGCACAGTGAAAGATAGCTGGGCCAAAGCACCTGAAAGCAAATGATATCAGCGTCAAACGAATTCAGCAGATTCCGAAGCGAACCGAATTGCGCTATGCGTGGCCTCAAGCCATTCACATTGTAAGTTACTATCTTCATTCTCCCTCGTCTTCTTTCTCGCGGTTCCACTGAAGCAACATTAAATTCTTCGATGTCCGTCAAAAGTGGTGATCACGACCTAAGTAAAGTACTCAGCATCAGCGAACGATTTTGTTGCCTGTACACGTGCATGCGTGTCGTGAGCACACGTGGCGATCAAGGGGATAACCATGTTATACATATGTACATATGAAAACACACAACCAAATTGCTTGAAGAAATTAAATAGAGAGACATATATATATATATATATGCATTTCTATATATCAAAACACACAACCAAATTGCCAAATTGCTTGAAGAAATTAAATAGAGATACATATATATATATATATATCTGCATATCTATATATCAAAGCACACAACCAAATTGCTTGAAGAAATTAAATAGATATAAATTAAATAGAAAAACAAACAGAAAAATCTCAAGGTGTCGGGCATTATGCTGGGTGGCTCGTGGAGAGCACAAGTTTCAGTGGGTGGGGTTCTTACTTTCGTGCTCTAAGGTTTTGGATGAGCTTCACTGATCCATACGGGGCTATTCAGAGTTTGAAGAAAGGTAATTTAAGAGATAAAAAATTGAAGCTTTTTGTTGAAATGGATCAGTGGAAGCCTGAAGATTTGTCTAAATCTGTATCTGTTGCGGCTGATTTAGCACCTTCTGCTTCTTCCCTTCAGCCTCAGTCTCAGCCCGTTACTCTCTCCTCTGGCCGCTTACAGAACTCTTATCCCGAATCCAGGTTCTTCCTTTTTTTCTCTCTCACCTTTTTATCTAATTTTCCCATTTAACTTTGGATTTATTTGGATGGTGCTGACCCTTAATCCTATGTTTGTCAAATTGTAATTTGTAACATGCACTATTGTGGAATTAGTTTTACAGGCTTTGGATTTCAAGTTTTGAATGTTAATTCAGATTTTTTTTTTTTTCATTGAGACTTTTTCATAAATGCATGCCGTGTTTTAACTGTTTTTGTCTATGACTGGATATATTGTGGTGGTTAATTTTATTCAATTTGGGGTTGCTTTTGCAGGCAAAGGCCTGAAGTTGAAGGGCAGGATCCAGTTGCTGCAAGGAAAGTTCAGAAGGCAGACCGTGAGAAACTGAGGAGGGATCGGTTAAATGAGCAATTCCTGGAGTTGGGAAACACGTTAGGTCTGCACCTCTTGAGTCCATGCTATAATTTGATTGCATATCACACTGCCCATTATATCTCGCAGTTAAGCTGAGTTAAAATTTTGCTTTTTTTTCCCTTTTCAAATTTGAAAGGTGTTATGGTCATACTATAATAGGATTTAAAAGTTATGGCTTGCCTAGATGGAAATGGACAATTGAATGTGTACACACCAATAACGATGGTGGAAATATGCAATTCACCATAAAGTTTTGTTTACTTATTTTAATTGATGAAATTCTTCAGTTTTGCTTTTTTCACTAAGAAAGATGTATGCATGACATAGAATTAATTGTGTGCTCCAATTGATGATATGGTTGGGTTATTAGTTTTGGTTGTACAATTCTCACTTGCTGTAACTCAGTGTTTCCATTTCTTTGATGGTGTAGCTTGCTATAAAGAAGTCCTTCTTCCATGTTTATTAGTTTATCAAGTGCTTCTTTTTTTGCCATTTTAGTATCGCAGCCATACAGTGACTGATATATTTATCTTATTGAACCCAAAATGCAGACCCTGATAGGCCAAAGAATGACAAGGCAACAATTCTTACAGACACAATCCAAATGCTAAAAGATTTAACTGCTGAAGTCAATAGACTAAAGACTGAGCATGCAGCACTTTCTGAAGAATCACGTGAAGTAAGGCTTTTATTTATTTGATTTTGTCTTGCAGAGCCTGTCAAGTGCTTATTTATCAGTTTATCTGACTTAAATCCACAGTTAATGCAAGAGAAGAATGAACTCAGAGAAGAGAAGGCATCTTTAAAATCTGATATTGAAAATCTTAATGCCCAGTATCAGCAGAGAGTCAGAATCATGTTCCCATGGACTGCAATTGACCATTCTGTTGTTATGGCTCCACCTTATTCATATCCAGTTCCTATACCTGTCCCTCCAGGTCCTATTTCCATTCACCCTTCGCTTCAGCCATTCCCCTTCTTCGGAAGTCAAAATCCTGGCCCAATTCCAAATCCCTGTTCGACATATGTCCCATTCTCAGCTCCAGCCAATCCCCCAATTGATCAGCCATCCGCCCAGTATGCACCTGCATCGCACATTATAAGCAGACAGGAATCCAGAAACAAGTCACCAAATCATGGCAGGCCTAGCAATGGTGAAAGGTGCAGTGAGTCTAATGACGTGGCTACAGAGCTTGAACTTAAGATGCCTGGATCTTCAGCACAGCAGGTCAGTTATAATTTTTTCAAAATCAAACTTGCTGTAATTCACAAATTATTTAATTTTCATTGGAATTTCTTTAGGATTCTTGTTCTGGGGGAAGAAAGGGCAAGCATTCACAGAGGAAAGAGAAAAATATCACAGATGGGAGTGCTTCAAGTAGGTATTCTTCATCTCAAGGACTTCAAGATAGCTCCAACAGTGTGGGTGATATTTCAAAGGCGGATCACTGAAAATGCATATTGGTTCTTGCACCACTGGTGGCATATGAAAGAGGTGATATTAGTAACTGTAACAAATTGTTAAGTGGTTCACCTGGATCTGAGCGCCATTGGCTTCAGGTTATATCAAAAACAAAATCACAGTTATCTGGTATTGGAGTAAGGATACACTCACTCTCTCTCACTTGTCTTGGTACAACAAAATTTTTGTGGAGCCCACGGTTAACCTTATTTGTGCCTAAATGAGGGTGATTAAGAGTAACTATATCATTACTCATTTGGTATTGTAAGCTTTAACAACAAACGCTTCATAACCTGAATTTCAGCTGTTGAATGCTTAGGAAGAGCCAACGAATGTAAATATAAATGACTAGGCGCACTGTTATTATAACATGAGTTGCCTGATCTTGTACTTTGTTGTAAATTGCTCTGTACTTAAAACGGCTAGTATAGTTACAAAAATGATACTCACCCTCATTTTTGGACGTAGGATTTGCAATATCTAATAAGTCAATGGGTCCCATAGTAAACGTGTGAGAGGATGTAAATATATGATTATGTTTCTTACATTCTCCTGATTTTGATATTATTCTCAATCTGATCGTTTTTCAGTCTCAAGAGATTGAGTTAACCTACTATTTTTCCTAGCAAGACATGATTACCAACTAGTAATCAAAATATATCAATATCACAAGCTTAATGTAGGTGGCATGGTGCACCAGGTGAGCTTCGAGCTTATGGGTCTCAAAATTGAACATCAGATATATGCGGTCATTAGAAGCAAGAAACAACATCAAAGTGTTATTTGTCCGGAAGCGTAAGATTATTGAACCCTAAATTGATATAATTCATTTGATCTTTTATTTATAGTACTTATACAATATATATATATATATATATATATATATATATATATGCCACAAGTAAGAACTTTGACACTACCAAATGTACACTGGTGAAAGTTGGAACCTGAAGCCAACCTTTGCAGCTCTACACAAACTATACCAAACACCCCTTGACGTAGTCCTCTGAACATCACTGTAACAGAATCCCGTGTGGGATGCCAAAATCAATATCTTAAGTCCGAAAGAGTTCCATATAATGTTCAGAGAAGCAGATGAGACCATTGCTGAATCTAAATCTGCAAAATGGATAATCTTAAGGGCTTGAGAACAATCTGCATAGTAGAAAATCTTGAAAATGGAAGGAACTCCACCACCCTACTATCCTGACTCCTCTTATACTTCGACACCACACCGATCACTTCTAGATCTTCCGTGGATTCGCGGTTGGGCTTGTCACATTTCTCGAACTAATGCTTGCAGTTCTCAGAAGTCTGCAAAATTCTGAGAGGCTGATTTTTCCATCTTTGTCAATGTCAGCTTCTTCCAGCAGTGGATCAATGGAGCCTCTTAAGCCTGTATGCTGTAAAGCTAAGAAGTAATATTAGTAGCAGCAATAGTTTGTAATCTTTGAAATATTACGTTAATAATAAATATAAATCTCACAGAGAGAAGCATATTTTTCTGGCCAAATGGCACTTTCCTCCTCCCCACATAAAATGGCAAATTCGATGGAGGATGTGCATGTCATTAAAGTATACTGCACGAATATTACTTTAAAAATGTAAAAGACAATATTTTCATAGGTAATATTTGGGGAAATTGATTAAAGAAATGAACCAACCATTCTAAGTTCTTCTGGAGTAATATAGCCATCATCATCTAGGTCAAATTTCTGAAAAGCAGCCTTTGACCGTTGCTGCCACTTCTCAGAATCATGCTCCTCCATTTGATGCACATGCAATGTGGCTGCCACAAACTCAGAGAAATCCACAAGCCCATCTGTGTTGCTGTCTATCTACAATCATGAAATAAAACATCAATGAAATTACAAGACAACTAAACTAGTTTTCACGAGCCAAGGCCATTCTAGGGAGAGCCAAGGCCATTTTAGGGAGAAATTTTATCTTACTCCTTGATATAAGAATAGGAACAGAAACAGATCAAACATACTTACTGCTTGCAATATTTCTAGTACACGTGATTCTTTCAACTTCCAAGGGAGATCTTTTGCAAGAGCCTGAACAAAAGCTTTCCTTTAGATCACCAACAGATAAGTTCTATGTTCAGTTTATAGTTAGTCAGAAAATCAGTTAATTTGGTCACCTGTCTCATCTCTTCCAAACTAATAGAGCCATTTTTGTCCACATCTATTGCATCAAATTGATCTTTGAGATCAGCCAACTCTTCTTCATTAAGTGTGCTAGCCAATGCCTGCAAATTGCAAAAGCAACAAATAACAAATAAATGGAAATGAAACCAGTTCCTTAGGTTTTAACATGCGAAGGCTTTAAAATATTTTTTTTCCTTACCCTTAGTGCAAATTGTTTTAAGCGACTATATCTCACAAACTGCCGCATGTTGTTCAGGACAGATATATCAATAGGGATCTCAGATGCTTCTCCTCCTTCTCTAACCCATGGATGTGCTGGTAATACCATAATTAATTTGAACAATATAACACTCGGGATAACTTTTTTTTTTTTCAATGGTGTTTTAAAAAGGAACCAAAAATAATATGTTTAGAAAAATGCTTTTAAGGTCCAACCAGAAAAACCAGTGGATAGGTATCAGTATCACATGTAAGGGCTAAAAACCGTAGTAAACAGTGATTTGATAGAGTGAGCAAGACATTCAAATACATACACAGAGCCTGTGCAGCTGTTAATCTTGCCCGATGATCCTTTACCAGCAATTTCTGCACAAAATCTTTTGCAGCGCTGCTTATGGTTGGCCATGGTTTCCGGCGGAAATCAGGTTTGCTCCGCAAGACCTGCATATATTAGGCCATTAATTAAATGTGACATAACATACTGATGAAAGACTATATTAAGTTTTATATTTTCTATTAGCACAATCAAGTAGGAGATAAAATAACGAATAAGGACATGAAAAAATTAATTCATGAAACAATGAATAGCAAAGTAATTCCTAATAAATAACAGGAAACTTGGCAAGACAAAATAATGTATGGTACCTCCTTGAAGATGCCGTCCTCAGTCTTATCCCAAAATGGGCGCCTTCCACAGAGCAATATGTATGTAATTACACCGATACTCCATACATCTGATTCAGGGCCTGACTTGCGTTTTAACACTTCAGGTGCAACATAGTAAGCACTGCCAACAATATCTCGAAACCTCTTTCCTGCAAATTTTTACTTCTTACAGTGATAGAGAACCAGAACTCTCAAAGATTCCAACTGCATGTATGATGCAAAAGGGAAAAACGAAACAAATCAGTTCTTAGCATAGAAAACTTTCCTCACCAGGTCTTATGAAATCTGACAAACCAAAGTCCGTAGCCTTTAAAGGTGAATCTTCTCTTGTTGATTTGAAAAGAAAATTCTGTATACAAAAAAAAAAAAAAAGAAAGAAAGAATAAACTGTCAAGTAGCATGACTTTATATAGCTTAAACAAGCCAGAAATGCCAGTGGACGTGACCATACCTCTGGCTTCATGTCACGGTGTACCAAACCATGTAAATGACACTCAGCCGCAACTTTGAGCATCTGCCTTACAACCACTGCTGCATCTTTTTCACTGTAGCGACTGTTTTTCCTGATGAAAGAAAAGCTACAAAAAGTAAGTTGCACTCCATCAAAACAAAAAAACCTGACAGATTATAACAATTATAAGGTGAAGTAGTAACTCCACTTTTAAATTTGAGCACAAGTAAACACTCTTAAAAGCCACCTAGTGTAAGAAAAATCAATCATATCTATTAATCTATACTTACTTGGACAATATCCGATCTAACAGTTCTCCACCCTCGCATAACCTGAGACATCAGACCATAATTTAAAAAATGACAAGGTTCTTCGTTCCAAAAATAAGTACTAATTAATTGTAAAAGGGACTTCTAAAAGTAAACAAAGCACAAATGATTTGATAAATCTGCCCAAAAAGATATATCTCTCTTTCAAAACAAACAAACAAACGGGTACAGTGTAATGCAGTGCTGGTCAAAATAAAATATGCGGAGTGAATCAGCATAAAGAAGAAGCTAAAAAAAAATTAGAGCAACTTACTCCATAACTATATATACATATGAATCATCGTCGAAAGCATTATAGAACTGCACCACATTCTCATGGCCCGTAAGTTGCTTCAATATCTTCACCTCTCGCTTGACATCCTCAACAGCTATAGGAAGGACCATCTACCACCAAATTAGAATAGAAAATTAGAGCGCCTCCTATAAGCTTTTACAAGCAAACCACACACATTTATTAGACCAATTACATGCGTCTCCGATAATTGTAGGACAATATATTACTCCAATAAGCTTCAACTCGAAATAAACATCAATTTTCTGACTAGCACTGATTAACGTGCTTTTTATGAGGTGGAAACATGAAATCAAACGTTATAATAAACAAATTGCTGAATCAGCAATCATCTCATAACTAATTTTAGGACTGGCAACATGGTTTAAGCAGTTCAGTAGTCTCATATACAGAATGCAGGTCTCTGAGGAGAATATAGATAGACGAAGAGAAGAATCAGTAGGCACCGCATGACCCCTTCAGAAATTATAAAGTCAAACTTACTATTACTGGGTTCTCCAAATCATTACAGAAATCTCCAACACCAAAACTAATAATACATCTAAGTGTATGGCAAAACGATCAACCAAAACGAAACCACAATTGGAGGGAAAATTTGGAAAAGAATAAAAATTTACTTCTAGGTGTATGCCAAACACAAAATCTAGATGTTCTTAAGCATTCAAAAGGATGCTGATGCAACAGAACACAGAGAATAAAACCAAATTCATTTTTGCCAGCTCGACGAGAGGAATAATTAATACCTTACTCTTCTCAAGTCTCTTCACCGCGACCCGATCCCCATTTGATTTATCAATTCCAACATAAGTATATCCGAATTGTCCATGTCCCAACAATTTCCCAAGCGTGTATCGCTTATCGAAATCCTTGTCATACCCAAAATCCGTTCGCTTTCCGCATGAAGCATGCCCCTTTTGGGGTCTCGAACTTATCTTGTCTTTGGGTCTTTGCTGCTGATAATTCTTCTTCTTCTGATTCGATACTTGCTGTAAATTTGCAGTGACCGCAGTTGTCCTGGATTGAGGCCTTGTAGCCCCTTGGCGATTGTGATTAACGTTGGTGGTGGCAGTAGCGCTGTTGCTGTTTGAGCCACTGACCTTTGTAGAAGAAAGACAAGCCCCCATGATCGAAGAAAAATGGGAAATGCTCAGAGGTTTTGATTACTGGTAGTGATCATGTAAAACGGAGGTTTTGGTTTGGGATTAAGAGAGAGAGAGATTGAAGTGTGAAAACGAAGGAGAGAGAGTTGAAGCAGATAAGAGGAAGAAGAGAAGAAGGAGGGTTGTGGTCAAAAAAGAGACTTTTGAATGAAAGAGAGATAAACAGCGACAATGGAGGTGGCAGAAGTTCCCCCGAGCTTCAAACATTTTTCAGGGCATTAATAAAATCTTCATCAAAATTCGATTTTAGTAATCTGCTTGTGTCATTCTTAATTATTTTTCTTAAAAATAATTTTTACAAAAAAATCTAAGGAAAGTTAAGATGGAGAAAATAAAAAAATAAAAGAAAAAGACTACTTTGTTGATTAAAAATTAAAACTACTATGATAATTAGTATTATGGATGCTTAATTTGAGTTTTCAAAACCACTAAAAATACCAAAGTCTCTTTAGTTGATAAGAGAAAGCTTCCTTGTTATCGTATTTTTGACAAGTTCAAGTTCAACTAAGATGGGATTAATAGTTTTTGGCCAAGAAAAAAAAAATATGACAATATGGAAGTTGTTGTATAATTTCTTTAATTATAATTTGGATAATGCACCTTATAAAAGCCAAGTTCATCCCCAAAATATATCTTACTTTTTCTTTGACAAAGTAATCTTACAATTTGATCAAAAATTGGAACAAGTTTATGAAATGTTCAATGGTTTTTTAATTGATATAATAGATGTAAACTACATGAAATAATGTCTGAAGGATGATTATATTTAGGATTTGGTATAATAATAAAAAATTGATTATGAATATAATTATTATTGATAAACTAAATATGTGAAATTATTTAATATTTAAATTATTTTTATTAATAATTATTTTTTAAAAGAAAATTGATTTTAGAAGATTTTTACATAAAGAAAATTTGATTATGAATTGAAATTGTTATTTAATCATAATTCTGACCTTATAATATATTATATCTATTTTTTTTACAAAATTAATTATATCTAAAATTATTCTTTAAAAAAATTTATATTTATTTCTTTCGATTTAACAGAACCTAGACACGTTTAAAAGAAAGAGATAGTGATAAAATTCCTTTTTTACCCTTGGGAAGCACAGTTGCAAGTGGGAATGCTGACAACTAGGGGAAGATTGACTGAGTCTTGTACTGCAATGTCAGTATCAAAATTATTTATTGTTAAATAAAGCCAAAATGATAGGTGAGCTTCAAAAGTCAACTTTGTAGGATGACGGGTGGCCCCGGCTCGCTCCATCGCGGAAAAACATCTCTATATTTTATAATATTATAATTTTAAAAGAGATATAAATATAAATTTTTTTATTAAAAAATTATTTATATTCAAAAAGGGTTAAATTTTAAAATAAAATATATATTTTTATTTTTTCAAATGATAAAAAATAGATGAAATAAAAGAGATAGTTCAAATCTCTTGTGCATCTAAGTCATAAGTTATTTCATATTTATAAGACTTTTAAAATTGTGTTCACCTTTTTTATTTTAAAATAAGAAAAAATTATTATTCTAGAAGTAAGTTGAATTTTCCCTCTTATACACTATTTTATTATTTTCCACAGTTATATTATGGTTGAAGAATGAAATACAATCTTACCAACTTAATATAATTATGCTTTTAAATATTTGATATGAATTATGAAAATTAAACTTGGAACTAATCATTTAAGAATTGTAACATCGAGAGTACTCGTACTGGTGAAATTTTTGGGTTACAGTATACATTTTCCAAGTATACGGCTATCCTAAAATTGTAAAACGGATAATTTGATGTTCAAAATGATCATTTTAAAAACCTATTTGTCCTTTTTAATAAGAACATCTAATAGTGTACGAATTAGGTCATAAACACAGAATTTTTTTTACCAAAGTTATGTCACTGTAACTTCAACCATGATTCATGTATAATATAAATTTTGATGGTTATAATATAGAAATTGATTGTATTTAACTTTCTTTTAAATGTTATATTCTATTTTAGTTTCTTTTATATATAAAATTTAATTACATCTTATTCATATTAATAAATTGAATTAAATTAAAAACTAAAAATCATAATTAACATATAAGACTATAACATGATCCAATATGACTGTAAGTTGATAATCATTGGAAGGAAAATTAACTAATCAGGTGATGTTAATAAGCAAATCATAATGTTTTCTAAATCAAGTGATTTACACATTTTTTTATGTAATAAGATAAATTTCACTAATTTTTTTAATTTTTTTTCAATGATTGTTAAATTAGAATTCTATAAAAGATCTGTATGTCAAATTATGATTTTTTATCTTAAATTAACAAAATTTACAAATTTAAATTTAATTTAATATAATTTGTATATTAAGATAATTAAAAAAAAAATTATTTAAGAGAATCAAATGTAATCATTTTATATATTGTTGACACAAAAATCTGGTCAACTAGTTGAGTTCAGTGTTACCCCTGACTGTAAGTTAAATATGACAGAAAACAATGAAAGAAAATAGTAAAAGAGAAGAAAAAACAGCAATACTAGGAGTTTATCGTGGTTCGGCTAAAGTCAGTGTGGCTCCTACGTCCACGTTGATCCTTTATTATGCACTGAAGAGATTATGTTTACAGAATGTGAATACAACTATAGAGTTTTCTCTAGGTGAACAATGCTCTCTCTTAATACTGGCAGAGTTTCTGCATGTATCTATTTTCTTCTCCTGTATATGGGGACCTCCCATCTTTATTTATAGAAAGGGGGAGGGTTACAAGTGTAATTTTATAAACAACAAAATAATTATTTCCACTGTTCCGAGCATTTAATGCTTGGCATTGGGTAATTAATGCTAGGCAAATCATTGTTGGATTTTCGGGGAGCTGATGTGTAAGTTTGGAGGCTGAGCTGTCAGCAAGAAACGTGTGCCTTGGATTACTGACTGGGCTCCGTACAAGTATCCGTTGTTGGTAGGTGAGTTGCAAGTTGAGCGAGCTGATAGTTCTGGCTGGCCTTATCGTCCATGCCTGGTCATTCTTCTGAGGCTAGTGGGCTTCTCGTTGAGGGGTTGAAAGCTTTCTCAACAAGCTGCGCTCTTCTGCTCATGACTTTGTGAGGTGTCTTCAGCTCGTGCCTGACGATCTGGGGTCCTCGTTCAACGACCCCGAACTCTGATTTGGACTTCCATCTGACTAATTGGGCCTCCTATTGGATCTTGACCACCCTAAAATATGCTTCTGAAAAATATCAATAACATAAGCCCCCCAACTCTTAGCTCGTTTTGTGGGCTGGGAGTTACAGCTATTAGTCAAAGTCTTTGTTTGCAATTTACAGGATGGATAAGTCTTTGTGCTTAGTCTATTGTGTTGTCACTTCTGTCTTTCAGGCTTTCATTTCCCACGCCTTAGGCCATACCGTTCTCTGTGTATTATCTCAGTCATTAACGTGGTGATCTCGTTATTTCTGGGCCGTTCGATCTGGAGCAGTCAAATGTCTCTCGAGTTGTTGGATGAACCCGAATGGATTTATAAAGCTTGCGAAGTTCTTCTTGTTTCTTTGTGAACTTGTCTGATGGATGCCTTAGTTAAGCTTTTCATTTCCTTAATGGTTCGACTTATGGAGAAGCTCTTCGGGACATAGATAATCTATTGCAGAGGTTTCAGAGACATGGATAGTCTGTTGCATGTGGCTTCCCTGTATAGCTTCTCTCCTCAGCTTCTGGGAAGTCTTGTACAGATCTTGCATTATTTCTTCATGATTCGTCTGTGAGGTTCAGCCTTGCTAGCTGTGTTTCTGGCCCCCTTTTTGAGTTGCTCTGGGCTTAGGGAGTCAGGAAATGATCCGCCAGCTGAGGAAAGCTATGAGCAAGAGCAGTCAAGTCCGTTCACGTTTCATATGATGGGAGTTTGCCTCCTAGAAACTGGCTCTCCTTCCCTTTGTGGGATCATTAGCTTTAGGCTTTTACTTTACCTTTATGTATCAGTTCTTCTGATATAAATCTGTCTCGTTGAAGGAGGTTTTCTAGTGAAACTTTGAGTGTCATATTTATGCTCTTTGTCTTTTCAAGTCCGTTGTATGGACAATTTAATTGGTTGCCATTGGCAATGTGATTTACCCCTGCAAAATCATAATTTCACAATTGTTGTGCAAAGTATTTAATGGGATAACCAGTCCTCGTTATAAGAAATTTAAGCCAATCAACTTTAATCAATAAATTTCCATTTAAAGGATATGTGTCATATTGCCAATCGATCATGCCGGCTCACGCAAAAATTCTACATATGGCTAATGCATTATTGGGACGCAAGGTCTTGAGTTTATCCATGCAAGGATTCTACGTGTGGCTAATGCGTTACTTGAACGCAGCTCAGCAAGAATTCTACATATGATTAATGCATTACTTGGACACGAGATCTTTCCCTCGGCTCACGTAAGAATTCTATGCGTGATTAGCACATTACTTGGACGTGAGGTCTGTCAGTGCAAGAATTCTATGTGGGGCTAGTACATTACTTGGATGTGGCTCGCACAAGAATCCGATGTATGGTTAACATATTACTTAGACGTGAGATCTTCACTTTACCCTCGGCTTGTGTAACAATTTTGTGCGTGGCTAGCACATTACTTGGACGCGAGGTCTATCTGTGCAAGAATTCTATGCAGGGCTAGCACATTACTTGGACGTAGCTCGTGCAAGAATTCTACATATGGTTAACGCATTACTTGGATGCGAGATCTTTATATAACCCTTGGCTCGCGTAAGAATTCTATGCGTAGCTACCAAATTACTTAGACGCGAGGTCTATCCGAGCAAGAATTCTGTGTGGGGCTAGCACATTACTTAGAGCCGGCTCGTGCAAGAATTCTACGTATAGTTAACGCATTACTTGGATGTGAGATCTTTATTTCACCCTCAGCTCATGCAAGAATTCTGTGCGTGGCTTGCACATTACTTGGACGCGAGGTCTGTCTGTGCAAGAATTTTGTGCGGGGCTAGCACATTACTTGCACGTGGCTTGTGCAAGAATTCTACGTATGGTTAACGCATTACTTGGACACAAGATTGAGTTTGTCATTATGCCCCAGTGCTTCGCGACCTATGGTCCCATGACACTGTTTGGTACCTTTATTTTGTTTCACACGTGCGGCTTTTCACTTCCCAACGGTGGCTAGTAATTATTATTTCCAGCTTTTGGCATACATGTGTTGAATCTTCATTTATTGGCCACTGTTTTCTCTGGACCATTGGATCGTGGGTAACTGACAGCCCTTTTGATCCAACGGTTGGGTTGTGTTTTCTTATTAAGTTGAGAGTGCCTTCCTTCTCCCTTTCATTTTGCCATTTGAAAGCTCTTCAGACTTCTGGTGTTCTCTGCTTATTTACTTCTTTGGCCGCTGTGATAACTTTTTCGCCATCGATCCCCATTATCTTTTGTCCGTTCTTCTGGCCTTCACTTGAACTTTTCAAACTCTCTATCTCTGCAAATCATGGTATGCTCCCTTTAACTTTGCATTTTCTATGTTTTTCTTCCTTTGTAGGAAATAGGGGACTTAACCTTGACTAATTAGGAGATGATGATGCTGATGGGTAGATACGATTCGGATGCTTAGCCTTTGATTAGAATGGAATAACCGGGTTATCGGTAGGCCCTAGGATCCCGGATACAGATTTTTGTCTTTTAAGACTTTGTTGCTTGGCTGGAATGTCTCCTCTGTCTACCAGAGTTTAGGTTGTCAGTGCGGTGGCATAGGGTGTGCATGGCCTACGAAATAGGGGTTGTTAGTCCCAGTCTTTGGTACGGTTCACTTTCAGCGATCTTATCAGTCTTTTCTTTTCTTTGTGTCGATGGGAGTGGGTCATGCACGTTGCCACCACTTAATTAGGAACAAGGATGAGGAATCGAACTCATCTCAAGATGCGAGGAATGTTCGACGTGCTAGAGGTGCGACATCAAGTGGAAAGGAAGTCGCTTCAAACGTAGGTGTTCGCTCGAGACACACCGAAGGCCAAGAGATGGGTACAGGTCAATGCCCCGATCGTCACGCATTCAAGCATCATACTTCAATTGTACGAGTTTGCGATGTCCAAATCATCATTGAGTCGAGCCAGATCCCAAAAGGGTGTAGCGTTATGGTCCCCCCTTTGGATAACTACACCCTTCATCCTCCTCGAGGCTTCATAGCCATTGGTATCCCACATCTTATTGTGAGATTAAAATTTTCCATTCAACCTTTTATTATTGATTTCTTAAATAAAATAAAGCTTAGCCCATTTTAGCTAATGCCAAATTCATACACTTTGTTGATTTCGCTAGCCCTCATTCACAAGGGTAATGGCCTTCCTCCACCGTCACCTGAAACCCTCTGCTCCTTGTATGATTTGAGGTGTGTGAACTCCGAGGACAAGCTTTATTACCTTTTGGCCAGGCAAACACTTCACAAGAAGATCCTCCTGTAGGGGCATACGAAAAGGAAATCTAATGCAGGACGTTACAAGTCTTGCTGGTTTTATATATCGTGCCCCTTGCTGAGATACCTCAAAAATTTTGATTTTGTTCTTGTTCTGGGTAGGTAGGTTGGGCATGGGCAAATTTGTTTACTTTGGTATTTGTTCTGGATTTTAGCCTCTTATTCAATTTTACAGACAGAATCGGTTAGTAGCCAATGCTTGGGGCCAAAGAGTTGGGGATTCTAGATTGGTTCGTGACGACTGAGGGCCTCCAGAACGACTTCAGGTTTGATAAGGACGTTCTCTGCTTCTACAGGCTTGCCCTGCCAAGAAATACCGTAGTAACTCGGGAGGTTGGAATTCATCAGCTAACGAAGGTTAGGCTTGCAAATTTTGATGACTACAATAAAATAATGGATTTGATTCTCAGAACGTCTCTCTCAGATAGCGAAGACAAGGCTCCTTTGGCCCGTAAGGCCATCTCAACTCAAGTTGCTGCGGATCAGCCCCTAGTTCCTGATGCGAGCCTAGCCCCTAAAGTTCAAGTGACTACTAAGGCTGAAGCGACTCCAACTATTGTGGAACAACCATCTGCTATTGTAATGGTCTCTCCATCGGGACTAGCCTTCACACCATGATCCGAAGAGGTGGAGGCAACCAACATTGCCAGTCCTTCCAATCCTCCCCTAAAGAAGCAGAGGATTATCAAAGGGAAGAAGAAACTGACTCCATGTAACCCATCAGGAGTTATGCTTACGAAGCCATTGGCCGAGCTCGGGTCCAAAATGGAAGGGTATGCGTAGACTATTGTCGAGAACTTTAGCACGATTCTAGGTTATAATGGCAAGCTCAATGCCCTAGAGAGCAAGGAATTCACCATTGGGAGGCTGGCAGGGTTCGCAGCTCGATACGGTCTGGTGGTAAGTATCGCTTCTCGCCTTAGCTGATTTGTCTATTTTCAAGTCTAACCTTGTTGCTTGTTCTTGTAGAATTTATTGACGTTGATGAAGATTGCCAAAGTGCTTGAGGACCAAGACGATGAGAAATTTACTCTTGTGGATGAGCTGGGGGCCTGACAAGCTGAGGTACTAGAGCTTGGAGAGAAAGTCAAGGAGTTAGAGACCACTCTGTCCTGCGAGGTGAAGTGTCGTGAGGATACGGAGGTGAACCTCTGCCTAGCCACCAATGACTTTAACAAGGCAAAAATAGAGCTAGACAAGGTTCAGTCACAGTTACGACTAGCGAATAGGGTGCCTGATACTACCAAGGAGAGGGCAAGAACTGCAAAACAGTGAGCCAAGGCCTCTGCTGAAGAGGTGATGGTGCTTAAGAGAGAACTATAGCTCATGAAGGAGAAAGCGGGGAAGGTTGGAGCGGAAATGTCCTCGCGGGTGGCAAAAATAGCTAGGGAGATGAGGATGACAACCCTTGCCTCTTTCTTTCTCACTTTGTGGGAAAAATTCTTTAAGTTGGACTACTCCTTCTTTGTCCCTAAGCCACCGAAGCGATAGAACATTGGAAAGCCAGACCTGTAAGGAAGGGACAGGGTGTTGGGGTCGGCATTCCTTCTGCAGAGGTTGCTGCCTGGGGAGAAGGTAGCTCCCAAGTTGCTGATGCCACTCTTGTGCAAGGTGCTTCTGATTTTCCATCTCCTGGTCCTCAGCCCAATGAAGGCTCAGCTCCTAAGGCTCCATCCTCCTAGAATAAGAATTATGTAACTTTTCTTTTTGATGCTCTTGACACTTGTAATGAACTTTATGAACAACTTGTATAACTTTATTGCAGTGAAGCCGAACTCATTTCTCCTTATTGTTTTCATGCTTGAATGCGTGAATTTTGTTTGGTCATGCTTGGATAAGAATTTGACACGCTATGTTAGCTATCATTGCACCGTATAATATATGACTTCGCATAGAAATCTCTGATCTTATTGCACAAAAAATTCAAAGAATTACATTCATATTTACAATGAATCGATTACAGGGTACCGAGACACTTATTGATAGTAACGGCGGAGGTGCTCAGCATTCCAAGCTCAGGAAAATTCTACTCTATTCATATCCACCAGATGGTAGGCTCTATCACTCACGATCCTTTTAACAAAATATGGACCTTCCCAGTTCGGTCCTGAAGTCCCCTCGCTAGGTTTACGGGCTCCAGGGAGGATGAGGCACAGGACGTGGTCTCCAGGTTTGAACTTTTGAGCTCACACTCTACGGTTGTAATACCTCACTATCCATCGCTGATGGGCTGCAATCCTGAGGCTAGCTCTTTCTCTCGCTTCCCCCAAAAGGTTTAGGTTCGAAGCAAGCAGCTGGTTATTGTCCTTCGGGTTAAAAGTGTTTTTTCACTATGTGGCGACCTCAACTTCTGCTGGGATCATTGCCTTGGACCCGTATACCATTGACAAGGGGGTTTCCCCTGTGAAGTTGCAAGGCGTGGTCCTATAGGCCTATAATACTGATTGTAACTCATCCGCCCAAGCTCCTTTTTTAGCTTCTAACTTAGTCTTCAAGATCTTCTTGACAGCCTCTACTTGCCCATTGCTTGTAGGTGGTCTACGGCTGTGAAGCTTTTAACGATCTTAAGGTTGTCGCAGAACTTGATAAACTGCTTGCTAGTGAATTGGGTCATGTTATTGGTGACGATTTGCTGAGGGACCCCGAACTTGCAAATGATGTTGTTCCATACGAACTTTTCAACTTTGGAGGATGAGATCTCAGCGAGTTCCTTTGCCTCTGCCCACTTGGTAAA
>JANHAO010003549.1:0-26027 GCA_026873985.1 Saraca asoca | reverse complement strand
TATTATAATTATTTAGCCTAATTGGTTTGATTATTATGCCTGCATAAGATAATTTGTCTGATTAACTTATTATCTAATCTTAGATGGATAGTTGAAGTACCGAACGGTGAAAATTATTATCAGAATCCTAATAATCAAATGGGGGAATCTTAGTCACGAAAGTATATGAGAATCTCTTAGGATCAAACTGGTTAGCATAGAACTTAAAGGGCCTAAATTTAATTTAATCCACAAAAGTAGGTATTAGGTTGAATTAGGTACGATTGTTAGACCTTGAAAGTGGCTAGTATTAATATAGGTCAAACTAGCCCCAATTGCCTGAATAATTAAAATAAGGAAATTTTATAATATTTGCCAAGAATCTTAGGTGAGGTGAGTCCTAATCCTAGGCTTTTTACATTGATATCTTAGTTAATTACTTCTTTATTTTCTTTCTTTCTTTAAATTTCTTCTTCTATTCTTCTTTGTTTTTTCCTATTCCTTGTTACTTTCTCTTTTCTCGATAAATTTGGATAGTTGAGTTGTAAAGATTTTAGTAATTAATATTAACTTCTCTGTGGGATTAACCCGTATTTGCCAGTACTAGATATAGCTATGTCGTGTACGTACAGATATTTAAACATCGTATATCAATAGGGTCCGATACAGCCCAGATTTAGCCGAACCACGTTAAAAATAGCACATGCCTTTATCTTTCTTCCTCTTGACCATCTCTATCTTCTTCCATTATGTATGTCCCTTAAATCAGAAAACAGCTTGGGGTTTACGAACTATACACTTTGGTTGATCGAAATTTGGGCTCTGTACGAACCAAATTTCCTCGTCAACATTTTGGAGCTAGAAGGAAGGCTCCATCTGCTTTCTATACCTATTTCCCTAGAACATCCATTTCTATAGTAACAATGGCAAGAGGAAGAACCACTCGGAGTTCTACCACTCTAGGCCTCTAACTAGTGGATACTCCCATCGTGAGGGCTCACCAGTATTTTACTGTTGTCCCTGGAACTGAAGAGGCGCAAATGCTTGGCTAGGCCCAACCGACACTTGAAAGTACAGTAAGAGAGTTGACTGAAACTGTTAAAGCATTGGTACAGGCTCAAGCCTAAAGTGTGCAAAGACAAAAAGAAATCACGGCACAGCTCTAATAGTTCTGTAGAAAAGCTCAGAAGGAAACTCATGAAGATCGTGATAGTTAGCGACTGGGGGGCTCGTAACGAGCAGAAAGCTCCACCTCTCAACCCAAAATACAGGACCAGATAATGGAAGAAGTCCTCCAAAGGCTTAAATGACTAGAAGAATTCCCATAGCCTTAAAGCAACCAATCTCACTATGAGGAAAACTCACCATTTTCTGTGAAGATCGAAATGCAACCTCTCCCATAAAAACGTAAAGTGCCCGCAATCCTGCTGTATGATGGGAATAGTGACCCGAGCCACCACCTGGATGCATTTCCTAATCCAAATGGATCTTCAAACAACTGACCCCTTAGTGAAATGCCATATTTTTTTGACCATATTAAGAGAAGTATCTCAGGCATGGTTCAAAAACCTCCCAGCTTATAGCGTCAGCAGCTAGGAGGAATGCCAAAAAAAATTTGTTGATCAATATCGGACACTGAAAAGGCAGCTTGTGCCTCTTTGCCATCTCGCAATGATCTTTCAGCGCAAGAACGAATCGTTGAAAGACTATATAGTCAGATTCAAGCATGAAGCCAAGTCCATGGAAAACCCTTTGAAGGAAAGTATCTTAATAGCCATCTCAATAGGACTTTGCAAGGATGAAAATCTATACAGAAGCCTCTATAAGTCCCCAGCTCGAGATCTCACTGAATTCTATGAATGAGCTGCTAAACAAGTAAAATGGGAAGAAACCTTCAGAACGGAGGAACCTAGACAGAAAGCAGACACCAGTGTCCTACTGCAAGCAAAAAGAGGAATAACAAAAGTCACAATGACGACCCCACTCCTCAGCTCGCAAAGAAAGCAAAGGCCCAACGACCTGGAGGTTGCTTTGAAAGTTACAGCATCCTGTCAGACACATAGGATAAAATTTTTGCCACGGAGAGGCATAACAAAAACTTTGAGAGGTGCAAACCAATAAGAGCTTCCCTTAAGTCCAGAGATCCGAGCAGATTTTGCACCTATCATAATGAGGTCAAACACACCACCTCAGAATGTTGGGCACTAAAAGATGCCATTGAAGACCTCATCAGACGAGGCCGATTACAAGATTACGTGGTAAGGCCACCAGAGTAGCGAGCTCAACAAACCCAGTGAATTGCTGACCAAGAGCCGAAGCCCTCTATCAGGACTATATTCTAATCTTGTAACACTCTTTTAAGACCACTGACACTTTCAAAGTTTTATGAATCGATCTATGTTAAATCAATGTAATTCGTAGCAGATTGGCCAGAAAGTGCTATCCAGACAATGAGTTTTCACTCCACTATTACAAGGATACATCTGGGGATGAGACGGCATGAGGCCTACCCTATTGATACATCCAAAGCAAATCATTTTCCACAAGCTAGGATCAAAAGTGCACATCCCTTAACCACTAAGCAATAGGATTGCTGTCTCGTTGAGCAACAAGATTACTGTGAGGTTAAGTAACAAGATTGCTATGAGGCTGAGCAATAAGATTACTGTCTCGCTGAGCAACAAGATTGCTGCAAGACTGAGCAATGAGCTTATTGTGGTACAAACATGCAATCTTATCTAGTGACGAGCTATCATCTCGCTATAGCAAAACTGAACCTGAATGTGAGACAGCCCTAGAGCCTACCTCATATTCAAGGGTGAGACAGCCCAAAAGCCTACCTCGACAATACACTCGAGCCAAATAACGAGGTGACCAGCCTGTAACTATGACAAAATGCTAAAATTAACTTGTTACAACTCTCATGCAACCAGATACCTACAACTAACATGTGGACACTAAGTCCAACTCACACACAGACTCTCATCGGGCGTAGCTTGCATGAGACCTGACTATTGCTCATCACGAGCCGGAGGTCAGATAACAAAGAGCAGCAGAAAGTTAAAGACATGGTCGATTGGTCAGAAAATATTTCATTAATCATCGTACATGTACAAGTAACCAGTGCATAAAGCATCCAATACAATTTTTAGAAGCTACACAAAAGAGCTCATACACTAAAAAGCCTCAATGAGGTAAGATTACATCAGAAGAAGAAGAAATACAGAAACAGAGGCAAAAGCTTGAGAGCTTAATACTACCGTTCTAGCAAGAAAGTGAAGAGCCGGCTATAGGGAGCCAAACTCCCACTAGCAAGAAGACCAGCAACTCCACTCCTGCAGTCTTCCCATCCCCAGCCAACGGTTCCTCCTAGACCAGATGCCATGCAACTCAAAAAGGCACCAAGAGCCTAACTAGCAATGCTGGATTCTATGGAAGAAGCTAGAGAAGATAATCCAAGATCCACACAAGACTCCCTAGGAGTCTGTAAGATGGATCTTGTGGCGAAGCCACATGCAATAGGCTATCCATGCCTCCAAACACTCTGCAACAGGCCATCCATGTCTCAACGAGCTTCACTAGAAGCCAAGATATCAAAAGTGTAGGGGGTCAACAGACTCCTCCATTAGACTCTTCTGAGGAAAAGAAGAAAACCCTCAGGGTATAAAAAGACTAGCTTGGTCCATCAAAAAATTCAGAAGACATATGGATAGTCTTAATCTGACGGCCCAAAGCGAACGGTAATGCCACGCCAACGGCTGAAAATTATGAACAGAAGAAAGCATGGCCTAAAGTAGAATGAAAAGATAGAAAAGAAACCTGAAATGACAAGTTAGGCAAGGACTTTGACTACAAACAAAGCCTCAAAAAAATTGCAACTCCCGATTCTCAAAACGAACCGAGAGTTAGGGGGCTTATGTTATAGCTAAAAATCAACTTTGAAGAGTGAGACAAGCATGAACCCCTCTGAAGCTAAGTTACATAGCTCACTAAAGATGCCCAGTGAGAACCACCCTGCACATCGCTAGGAAGTGACATAACGAGGTCATCATAAGACCAACTCGCTAAGCAGCTAACTATCCTGCTCGAGCTCGCTACTCTATAAAGACAGCACCGAGCTCGCTAAATAATCTGCAACAGTGACCATAAGCTGAGAATCTCTGTTCGGGAGGACGAACATCTTGCTCGACAAAGTGAGACCACAAGACAAACATACGTACATCAGTTTGTAACTGACAAGAGCGGACCACCCCGTAAAAAGAAGCCTGTAACAGTCAGATTGCATAAGTTTTATTGTCTTTCACATTTATTTTCTGATGTAATACAACTGTAATTTGTAATTATTATATGTAACTCTTCCTTCTTCTATAAATAGGAATGCATTGTTAGAAGAGGAGGAGGCCGGGAAAACTTGTAAGCAGAAACTCTATAAAAATCTCCTTTCATATATTAATAAAAGCTCCACTGTGGACGTAGGGTTCAGTATCACCCAGATTTAGTCGAACCATGTTAAAGATAGCGCACGCCTTCATTTTTCTTCGTCTTGATCATCTCTATCTTCTTCCATTCTGTACGTCCCTTAAACCAGAAAATAGCTTGGGGTTTACGAACTATACACTCCGGTTGACTGAAATTTGGTTGGGCTCTCCGTACGAACCAATTTCCTTGTCAACAATTGTCAAAAAAAAAAAATAGATCATCATGTTAATTTTGATAGTAATTCCAACAAATTGTTCAAACACAAGATGTAAGTGTCATAACTTTATTAATGATGGGTAACTGTCATTAGAAATACTTTTAATAACGATTTTAGATTGTAGCGATTTATGATTGTTGCTATTTCTATTTTTAAAAAAAACTTAATTAAATGGTGCTTGTTTATAAGGGCTTGTAACTTTTAAAGAAAAATTTCAAAATTTGGTGTAACCGATCTTAAAAATTTTTTTGTGTGTATTTTTTTCAATTTTTCGATCCATTTTATTTGATTATTCATCTAATGGGGCGTTTGGTACACTGATTCTTTTTTTGTGCCTAGGAATCATGTTTCCTAGGAATCATATTTCTTGTAAATGATGATTCTCGGGAATGTTAAAAATGCATTTGGTTTACCTTAAACATTTCTGAGAATATTAAACATCTCCATGTTTGGTTCTAATACAACTTTCCTGGGAATCGTTGCATTTTTAGCAAAAATACCCTTATCTATTTTTATGCTTTGTAACTTTTAATTTTTTTATGATTAAAAATGAAAGAGAGGATGAGAGAGAAAGTGAGAAAGAAAATAAGAGAAAGTGAGGAAGGGGATGAAAGAGAAAGTGAGAGAGAGAATAAGAGAGAAAGTGAGAGAGGGGATGAGAGAGAAAATGAGAGAGGAGATGAGAGAAAGTGATAGATGGGATGAGAGAGAAAGTGAGAAAGAGAATAAGAGAGAGAGTGGGGATGAGAGAGAAAGTGAGAAAAAGAATAAGAGAGAGAGTGAGAGAGGGGATGAGAGAGAAAGTGTGAGAGAGGATGAGAGAGAAAGTGTGAGAAAAAGGATGAAAGAGATTTTTTTTGCAATATTACAATTATGCTATTAATAAAGGGTATATATGTCTTTTCATACATAAAAACATTCCCATGCCTATGGGAAACAAAGATTCTCACCTCCCCCCATAGGAATGTTTTTGTGGGAATCTTGGCTGAAAATGGTTCATGGGAATAGAGGTTTCCTGGGAATGTCTTTTTTAAACTTGCATACCAAACATAGGAAACCAACTTTTCTAACTTGAGATTCCTGGGAAACTAAAAACATTCCCTCTACCAAACGTCCCCTAAGATTAAATGAAAATTAATATAATAATAAATCAACATAACCAAAAAAAAAACATTTCATTAAATTTAAAAGGTTAAAATGTATTTGTTTTGCATCAGAAATGACAAAAATATTTAAAGATATCAAAAGTAATAAAATTGCCTTTTATATTTCATTTCAAACATATAAAAATAAATAACATAAGATGATAAATGTTAGAAATACTGGATATGATCAATGGCATTTTTGTCATTATTACTCTATCCTGAAAATCTTGTTATAAGTATGAATTTTAGTTTTGGGGAGATTGTAGATTAATTTCAACACCAACATAAAATAATGGATAAATACTGTATAAAAACCGACAAAAACAACACGGAACAACAAGGCCTAAACCTCAAAATCATGATCAAGAACAACATCAGATAAAGCAAATGAACAAGGTCGAACAGGACATGAAGTATAATTTCAGGTAGACAAGCCCTAGAATAGCATAACCTCTCAGCAAAGAAATAAAAATATATAGAAGTATGTCAATTCGTACATTGTCCCATTTAGACCGAAAACATGTTAATTCTGTCCTTTCTGGAGTGGGAAAGTGTAAGTGAAGAGGCAGACTGAAGCTAGCCATAGAACTACACTAAAGGATGATAGAAGGAGGACAGTTCATCCATAAAATTTTTTCAGAAATTTGGTTTTTTTCATGAGTACTGCATTTGGAACACTGTCGTGATAAATGATAGGATAAATGACGAAAGTTCTTTGGTTAATACTTGAAACAAGCCTCTTGTAGGTTACAGCCATTTATTCTAATAGAAAATATGAAAACAAGACGTCAGAAATATTTTACTGATTATTGCATAATTAGAACTGGGATCAATGAGAGAGAAGTAGATTGTACTATACTAATATAAGCTTACATATTATCTTTTAATTTCATTATCAGACACTTGAAATATAAAGAATAGCTAAGGCAAACCGAAAACATAGCATTATAATTCACAAACTTTTTGCATAATCAGAGTTCCTGCATAATTGTACTAAACTGAGTTACGCCATCTAATCCATTCTCTTAGATTCACTAGACCCCATTTCATCTGAGAAGCACAGATACTTCATTCTCTGTGTCGTTTGCATATCGTGTCTATATCCATTTGCGTGTTTAAAACATATGGGACACGTCATTCTCTATTCACAATACATTTTTCCTTCTAAAATATCACATCTTCATATCCGGGTTTGTTTTCAAGTTCATGTCCTTTATCCGTATCCCTCAACTACTATTTACAAGACCAACGGGTCGAGACAGTCCCTGTGTTTCTGGCACATACAATTATGATTCAGAGTCATACGTGATGTAAGGAGATGTTAACGCGTAACTAGTGTTACCATGTGAGTTAAAAATATTTGCATGAAGCAACTCTCTGCGGCCGATCACGGGCTTACATGATTCAGGACATTTTTTTACAGCAATGCCTTGTTAGCTGTCATAGGCTTATAAGATTGAGGCCTGTATTTTTTTTTTTTTGAAAGAGATCAAATATCCAAACAAGCACCTAGATGATTTTGAGCACAAAATCCCAAGATCTCTCTGTGTCGCCCAAACTTCTGCAGTCGCCACTGCTCATACTCATCATGCTAATTTATTATGCCTCTTTCTTAAAGGTTTATTAAAGAGAACAGAAACATTGAGCCAGAATCAGTTCTACTGGCACAAATAAGCAAAGGTCCAGTCCATCTGCCGGCATTGTACTTCCACACAAAACATTCGGATGGAACAAACACCCAATACATCATTCAAATCATTTATACAACTTATCTTAAGCACTGCACTAGTAAAAAAAGTCAAGCTAATTTTTATTTAATTGTATCTATTGATTGGAAGTTGGTTGGTTGGAAAAATGGATGGAATGTACCCTCCCATCTCCTTGATGTAATCCATTAAGGCACACACTTATCTCTATGTTTGAGACCACTACTCATCAGTTTGATTGAGCTTATCCTTGATTTGGTCAAGTTCTGATTTTTAGCCTTCAACCTCTTCTTGAATCATTGGATTAGTATCAAAGTAATGGCTGGAGTGAATTCCACCAAATCATTGAGAACTAGTCCTAAACACACTTGTCAAGCAAACATCCATGCCTAGACCAAAAACATATCTTCGATGCTCATCCCAAATACTTTTCCAAAAGTATCATCTAGAGATAGTATTAAATGTTGTAACTAGTCCATCTCAAAGCTTCATTCAATTTTTCCTAAGTAAACACAAAAGATATTACGATATCAACTAATCAATATTATAAAAGTAACAAAATTTTTGATTGAATCCTTGTCCCTATGCTCCTTGCATTATTATTTACATATGAACCATTGCTCTTATAATGTACAACATCCCACAGCTTTACTCGATCAAGTAGATGCTCTTTCTCTTTGTCCTATCATTTCAAATAAAAAGGTTTAACTTAAATGAATCTAGCTTGATGAACTAAATTTTATTTACTTAAAGATGATGGTTACACTCTATTTGACCATTGCTCTTCTAATGTACAACATCCCACAACTTTACTCGATCAAGTAGATGCTCTTTCTCTTTGTCCTATCATTTCAAATAAAAAGGTTTAACTTAAATGAATCTAGCTAGATGAACTAAATTTTATTTACTTAAAGATGATGGTTACACTCTATTTGATCCTTTTTCCATGCACATGTTTTAGATCCCATAGTATGTAGAATGGTCTTCTTGCTTCTATTATGTGCATTCTACTTACACATTTCCTACATAAATAAACTCAATTATTCATTTAGCAAATGGGTTAAGCATAGTTATATTTAATGAAAATGATTAATTACCTTATGTTTTTATTTATTATGGATGAGGACATATCCTTTCCATTGTTCTTTAGTCATACTTTTTAGGCAATTTTGATCAATGTTTTACTCCTCATCAAATTAGGATCATAATGCTTGTTGTATAAAGTCAATTTATAATCCCACCACCATATCCTAATAACTTGCTTAGTAAACTAGTTGCCTAATTCATCATTCAAAAATGAAAGTATAGCTATGATGACCAAAAAAATATATATTAGCAATAGAATGAAACATAAATAGTAAATATTTGAGAGGTATCATTATATAACATCACCAATCTAGCTACCATATCATCTTTAACTATATTCATTATGGCCAGCTAGTCCTTGCAACCTATCAGAAATTTGGTACTAGCCAAATAGCTCATTACTCTTGAAAAAAGCCCTCATTTATCTTGTATGGGATGACCATAATCATTTGATTGAATTACACCATTTTCTTCGTCTAAGGTTCAAACTTGTTCAACCTATAGCTTCTTGACTTAACCACACCCACCTTATTTATTAATAAAAGTATAAAATGTTAGTGCAATATAAACTCAAACACAAAAAAAAAAATGATATATTGTAATTACCTATCACGTTGCAGGATCATCCTCTTCTGGGCTTACTCTTAATAGCCTTAAAAGATCATGTATAAGGAGCATCATCCATCTCAATGTCTAAATCCATCTCAACGTCTTCTATTGCAACTTTTGGGTGTTCCATCTTAGGAGCATCAAGCTGTGTGGGTTGTGTCATTGTGTGGGTTGTCTAGGCTGTGTAGGCTTTGTAGGCTATGTAGGACATAAATGTGTAGGCTAAATGGGGGTTGGACATCTAGAGTGGGTTGTAGAGGAGTTGTATGGATAGTAAATGCTCCCTTGTTGACCCAAATCCTTGGATATTTTGACTTAGGCATATATGCAAAACATATGTCAATAATTTAAAAATAATACTAAAATTCTTTAACTAAACAAGTTCACATTGAGACAAGCCATAAATAATGCAAATTTACAAAATTCCTTAACTATTCTAACATATTCTCATCTTTCTCAACATTAATTTCTAAATTAGAGCCTTCCAAAGGATGATCTTCCTCTTCACTTGCCAATCAAATATAACACCATTATTCTCAAAAAAAAAAAAATTGCTCAACTCTTGCTTGCTAAACAATTCATGCTCACACATTTCATCATCAACATTGTCAGCCATGACATATAAGTTTATTGACTTGAGATAAACAATAACACTCCATTTTAGAGATACTTGATCTTTTATGTAATAAACCATTTGAGCTTGGGATGCATGATAGAAATCTCATGCTCTTCTTATTCACCTGTGTAAATTAATCTATTAAAATTTACAATATTGAAGCCCTAAACATCCTTTCTGAACCCTCTTTCATTAGTGGTGTCAACTCTTATACATTTAAAGAGGGTTACAAATTTTCCATAATAATTAAACTCAATAATATCTACTAATTTTCTATAATATGAAAGATCAACATTCTCCAAATTTACATCTTGATGGCTAGAAATACAGTTGGTTGTAGAAGTCATGAAAACTCCAGAATTCTTGGTTTTTCATCCATTTTCTTGAGCTAATATTTGAAACTTATATCCTTTAGCATTGAATGTTGAAAACCTTGTAGCATGAGTATGATGTCCCTGAGCCAAGTGCTTCAAATCATCTAATATAGAACCAACCACATCATTTATGAAAACCTAAAAAAGGAAAATTATAATTTATAACTATACTTTAGAAAAAGAATTCTATACTAACTAAACTCACCCATGTAGAAAACTAGTTAGTAAAATCTTTACTAATTATCTTCAGCAACTCAGCAAAGGAACGTGTTAGGCTTCTTATTTTTCTCTTCACATATAGTCTGAATTCCCTACAAGCAACAATCAAAGAATGAATTTCCAGGTCAGGTGATCTTAGGAAAGATAGTAGACATATGAATAAGTATATGGGTACTTACTCCATAAATGGATCAACCTCTTTGCAAATGAATAACATGTACCGATATGCTTGCTTCTTCTCTATATGTGTTGATGTGAAACTAAAATTGCTACATACTGGTCTACCTATCTTAGGAAAGATAGTAGACACTTCTTCATGTTCAATATCATCTGGTTCATTGTTAACACATCTTAATCAATTAAACATATTTTAATTCCTTCCAAATATCTTGAACAAAATATAAGATGCTTTATAGATATGCACCTTTTAGCAATAGGACCTTTTGGTTAAGCCTTATTACATACATAAAATTTTATATGTCCTAAATATCTACGTAAAGGAAGAGATCATTAAAGAAAAAAACAAAAACAAAAGAATTAAATATCTAGAATTAAATGAATAAAAATGAACTATTACCTCTCAATATGATACATACACTTATAGTGTACTAGGCCTCCTTTTTGTAGTTCATAAACTAGATAAACACATAAGTGAATCATAATGATGAAGAATGATGAAAGGAACAAGATCTACAAGTGATAAACTATAAGAACAATGCGATGTTGGACCTTGACCTTAGTCAAAAGGCTTCAAAACTTTATTGTGTATTTGTCTAAAAAATTAGCTTAACTCAACAAATATTATAGCCACTTTGTCAGGCAATACATTACGTTTTACAATAGGTATTAATTGCTCTATAAGTATATAACAAGCATAACTTTTTAACCCAAATAATTTTTGTTGTATTAGATCAATACCCCTAGCAATGTTACTTGAATAACCATCAGGCATCTTCATATTTTTCAAACTTTTAAAGAATGCATCCTTATTTGCTTTTGTAATTGTAAATAGACATGATTAGTATTTTCCTTTACCATTAGGTCATTAATTCTCCCTTATACCCATTGCCTAAAAGTCTTTTTGAGCATTGAGATGATTCTTTGTCCTTCTACTTTCATTCAATAAAGTGTAAATGTGATTGTCACCTATATTTTTTTTTAATATGCATGATATCAAGATTGTGATGTGACACTTTAGTCTCCCAATATGGAAGTTAGAAGAATGTAGATCTCTTCTTTCATTGTATTAAGTCCACTTCACTGTTATTTTCAAGAGCTCGCCTCTTTCTAGCATCCCCTTCTATTGACTTTTCAAATGTAACACTGATAAAGCTTTTAGAAGGTTCCTGAAACTCTTGATTCCTTTCAAAGCAAATCCACACTAATCGAAAGCTTTGATTTGCTTGAAGAAAACTATGATGCCCACAAAAACACAATTTTCTACTGTGAGGAAAACATAATGGAGTTGTATTAGAGTTACCTATTGGGCAAACTATTCTTGGTGTGTGTGTGTGTGTGTGTGCCAGCCAAATAAGGTACCAAGCCCCTGGAAATCACTAATTTTTCAAATTAGTGCTACTTATATTTTGAACATTTCACTATTAAAACATCATAGGTATCCACACCTCCATCCACAACTCATCTAACTCTTTCAGAAGAGGTTGCAAATAGACATATATATCATTCCCTAGCATTCATTTACCCGGAATGATTATTGAAAGAATGAAAGAATTTGGCTTCGTACATATATACCTGAAATGATCATTAAAAGAATGAAATAAGTTAGCTTCATACACATCTAGGGAGGTAAATTATATGGTACCAAAATTACAAGCCAAATGCTATAATTTGTACTTATGGTTTTAAAAAGATTCAAACCATCACAGGCTAGACTGAGGTGAATATTTCAAGGATCTGAAGTAAATTCTGGGTGAGTTTTGTCAAATTTCTTCCATGCTTCAGAGTCTCTTAGATACCTCATTAAGTCATCTTCGCTATTTCTAGTTACATGTCACCTCATATGCTCAATTATCTTAGTAAACATAAATAACATTTGCAACCTTTATTTAAGTGGAAAGTAGCATAAAACTTTTGCAGGTTGTTTCTCTTTCTTACCTATAACTCTTTCCTTTCATCTAGATGTATAACATCTCTTATATGTTTCCTTATTTTCATCGTCCTTTCAATATAACATGCAATCATTCGGAGAAGCATGCATCTTAATGTAATTGAGTCCAAGTTTGTTAATTGTTTTTTTAGCCTCATACAAAGAACTAGGGATCTTAACATGCTCGAAGACATCTTTTAACAATTCCAAGATCATAGTCATAGCTTTATCAATCATGCCACAAAATTTGGAATACTTCAAGCACCCTTCATACAATTCTTAACTTCCATTATTAAGTAACTCATAAAACTCAGCAAAAGTTCTGTCCATCCTCTCATTTGGCATCTTATCATTGTTACTAGCATCTTCATGAAATGTGTTAGGTTCATTGTCACCCTACAGACTACCGAACCCAAATGCATAATTAATCATGTCTTCTATAGAATTTTAAATACCGATATTTTGGTGAATTTTTATCATATGTGCTCTATTAAAAGATACTTTAAGTTTAATGCATTCCCCATGTCATACCCATTTAATGTATTCAACTAAAAATTGCTTTCAAGTCAAGTGGTCATATGCTTCAATTCTAGTCAACTACTTTTTAAATTTACAACTACGACAAAGACATATTATTCTCCCTCCAACGAATTGCCACTCAAATGAGAAATCAAGAAATTTTTTCAATCCATTCTTATACTCATTTGTATTCTTTGGTCAACTAATCCATGATTTATCCATGGCTATTAATCTAGCTAGAATACAAAGAAGACATTATAAATTGTTGCCACTCTTAAAAGAATAACTTAATCAAATGGCATGACAAGGAAAGTCTTAAATATGATACAATAAAAGGTGTTAACTCCACATCCTCTATTAGAGAGTGTGGTAGTCTTATATCTACTATGTGAGAGAAAAAGTATTCTTACAAATTTTTCTTGATCCCTATTAGAATAATAACCTTAAAAAAAGGTATTCCTACTTAAATTCAATTAGACTCATCTTATGGCATAACTATCAAAATCAAAATATCTATGAAAATAATTATTTAGTAATCTACATTAAAATAATAAAAAATCTATTAAATAATTATTAATTAATTAATTAATGATTATTTAATAATGTACTCGAAAAGAATTCAACCTCACATTCTTATACATTACTCCAAAGTAACTCCATTAATTATTCAAATCAATTCTCTTGTTTGAATCATCCTCTTTTCTAAGGTGTTTTCTAGCTGTAACTAAATAATTTTGACCTCAACTTACTCTAACATTCGGATGAACTATCCAACATCAGCTACTAGTTGGTATCCTTAAAAACTATATGAACATGCCATGTGGATTTGATTGATCAATTAACATAAAATAGTTATAGCCAAGCAGGACAAACCAACAGCTATGCCACAACTGCACAAAAGAAGACAAACCAATTAAGCCAACTATCTGCTACCTTTCACAACAAAATTTCTATATTTAACAATGAATTCAACTAACCTTGACCTCTTTTGATCAATCAAGATTCGAGACACCTCAAAATATTGACACAACCTTCTTTCGGCCACAATCTTTGAATTTTTCAGCCAAAAAATCAATTAATCATCAACAACAAGCATGAAAATAAAAAGGAAAGCTGTTAAGCTAACACAACAACGGTTGAATCTCTTGCAACTAGAGCCAATATGTCAGCACAGGTCAGCAGGGACAAGGTACCTGCAAATTACCTGCTCAGTTTGATCCCATAAAACAACAGACAAAAGGCAATGCAAATTCAGTCATCACCCCCCAACTCGAAGTCATGGGAGAACAAAGACTTATTACAGCGGTGACCAGACTATAATATTTGGCGAGTGCAATTTTTATAGCAGGAAATGAATTGTAAGTAGTGGATTAAATGAAAAGAAAAAAAAAATTGTACATATAATTGATTGCCCATAGCATGAAATAATAGTATGATATACATTAGACACTAAAGCAAGCACAGTGGAGCTCATCCTAGACCCAAAAGAAAGGAATCATCTGTTAAACCCAGACTAGGGTCAACTTTCCAAAGTACCATCCTCAAGATTAGGCTCAAATTATGTGGAGAAGAATTTCTGTAGCCCAAGTAATCCACTTGTACACTTGTCATACGCAACCTCAACCAATAGGATCATTTTAAGTGATTTCATAATATGAAAAATAAAGGCTCGATAAACTTTCAAATCACAATGCAACAGGGCTTGGAAAACAAAAAAAAAAATGTAGACTCTTAAATATTGATAAAAGCATGCATAGAATTAGTTGTTTAATACATGAAACAACACATAACAAGTACAATTGTTGGCTCTTGTTGAGCCTCTGTACTTTATTATTGAAAGGATGTTCTTCAGGTTTTAAACAAGGAGAATATGTATAGAGGCAAAAGAAGATCCAAATCTGCTAGACCATGTAGAAGACATTTGCAATATACTGAAAGCATCCATTACACACATGTCTCCATGATAATCATTTCCACCCATCAAACTATAATCCTCCAATGATGACTGAACTACAGAAAATATATACAATCGCTGAAATAAAAGAAAATGATCTGCAAAATTTTGCACCAATAACTTCTCATATAAAGTAAAGCTAACACATTTAAGTGATCATAAATAACTCTGGGTGTACTACTTCAATTTGTTTCACTAATAACAGAACATATCTAAGAGTTTAATTCTAGAATTATCAAAAGCAACAAGTGTTGTACTAACCATAAAGCAGCAAACTTAAAGAAGGTAAAAAAACATTATGCAGACCTATGCAAGGTAATGGCCAAAGTCAGATGAAATTAAATTTGTAATCCAATTCTCCTTCCTGTAGTGCTTTACCTATTTCTAATTCCATTTTCCTTCACTCCTCTCTACTAATTAAAGATATTTTCATTACGAAATGGATACAAACAGATCTCTCTAATAGTAAAGTATCAGAAAACTTGTGCATCCAATACCAGATGAAAAGGCATAATATCAGATGGACCCTATGCCTAGCCTAACCAAGTAAAAGGAACTTGTACAGAATTCAAAAGCATAGTCTAAGCTTGTACAGCCTTATGGGATGAGGATAAAAGATCACCTAAGGCCCGGCTGCTGTGACTAAATCTAAAAATTAAATGTTCTAACTCTATATAAACTAATTATCAAACATGAATTAGAATGCAAGTAATACAATGAACACACCAAAAATGAATATATCATTAATAGATGATAAAATATTTTACAATTAGTTAGCCCCCTCATCCCCTAAATTATGAGATACTAAAATTTAGGGGAATAATCAGACTATAAAATGTGCAAAACAGTTTTCTGCAAAACCTAACATTGACTGTGGTTAGGTTTTGCTTGAAAAGTTTGGATGTCACCATTCACAAATCAACCAGGCAGGCAATATTAGTCAGTGGAGGGCATGAAAGAACTAACTCGCCTTGTATCAATGTCAAGGTTCCAAGTGGTGTCAATATTAAGATTTCAAACATAGGCAGCCACAGATGTTCATTGCCAATACAAAAGATTTTTTTATAAATTGAACTTCTTTCATCCGACAATAGTAACATGCCACATACCTAATACCAAGCTTAGAAACAAAATAGTGTTAATGCGGTACCCCTTACCAGAAGACAAGCACTCTCCAATGCTTATCCAAACTGAGCTTGTATGCTTCAATACTTCACTAGCTTGACTATTCTTTGTGAAGCCAAACACCAACCCGCTTTCACAAAAGCTTATTATTCATAGACACAGAAATAGATTTGGAATTGCAATTAGAAATGGTATTGTTAAGTGATAAAAATCACTACTTAGCAGCAATTTTTGAGATGAATTGAAACTTGACATAGTATCATAATCTCTTCGATCAAGAGGTTAAGAATTGAAACTCGACATCGTATCAAAATTTCCTCAATTTTTTGAATCAATTGTTTTTTTTTTTTTTTTTTTGCTTGAAAAGTGTAAGAATGACGAATAAATTATTTTTTATTTTTTGCTTGATATGAGAAAAGGGGATTACCTAGGGAGCTTATGATTTTCTACAAAACCTAATGACTTTAATCTTTACCCCTAATGCAGAAAGCTAATTTGAATCCCTATCTCTAATCTAAAATCCCTAGCCCTAGAATTCAAAGAGAGTAGAAGACATAAATTACCTAGCAAGCTTGAGTTTGCTACCGACGACACGTGACAAGGCAGAAGCAAAAGAGGCGAAGTTGACCAAAAGGAAGAACGGCAGGAACTAAAGAGAAACAGATTGCAAATTTGTTTCTAAAGTACAACAAGAAGAATTTAATTAGCACTTTGCAACGATTAAGCTCGCAACCGCCTCTATATGATCAGACAACTATAATTTTAGCATCACTTAAGTAAACTACTGCTAACCATGCATTTAGTGTTAGTTAATATCATCATCGTGGAATGTCATCTTTTCTCAGTATAACTCTCACTTAAGTTTCAATAATATCTTCTAACTATTATTTGAATCAACTGTACCACCAAAATTTCAAAATAAATAAAATGTTAGATATTTTGAAAAATTATTTATTTTCCTAACAAAAAAATCATATGTGATGAGATGAAATGCTAACTAAATTATGAAAGTTATTAACTAGATTAGAAAGAGAGTTAAAATTATTTACTCCTAAAATTTAAAATTATATCTTCTTCTTTAATTAAATTAGGGTACAAAATTTCTCTCTTTCTACTATGCATTCTCAAAAGTCATCTGCAACTATGAAATAAATTGAACCAAGGAAATGAATTATCAATATATAAAATACAAGAATGTACAAAACTCTTGCTACAAGTCTAATGAATAATCAACATTTATGAGTCTCATGAATGAACTTAACATATCCAATTGTAACGCATATTTCCCTTTGTTCATTCAACCAAGGAAATAAATCATATCAACTAAAAACTATAAACTTGGATGAGATATGCCCAGAGATTAAGGGTTCCATTGAAGTCAAACAGCAAAACTTGACACTTTTCCATATGTCTAGTGTTGATCATGGCTAAAGCAAAGCTCCACGTACACCAGACCGCAACTCAAAAGGAAAAAAAATTCTCAAATTGCAATAATGGTGGGACTAAAAAGTCTCTAACATATGGCCCTTGTGATTGTAAATCTAGAATATGATAACTTGTCTCCAGTTTAACTAAGAACTAAACTTCTCAAATTCAAGCCTCACCAGAAACATCTCATTCAATGTCCAGTCCATTTTATTTTCACATACCAATAAAAAGGTTTTTAGCCAACATATAGATGAGTTTTAAGAATCCACAAAAAAAGGGAGAGAAATTTTGTGTCCTAATTTAATGAAAAGAAAAAGATATCATTTTAAATTTGAGGAGTAAAATTATTTTAACTCTCCTTTTAATCTATTCAGTAGCTTTTATAGTCTAGTTGACATTCCATCTGGCCATATAGGATTTTTTTTTGTTAGGAAAATAAATGATTTTTCAAAATGTCTGACATTGTGTTTATTTTGAAAGTTGGGTAGAAAAATTGATTTAAATAAAAATTAGTGGATATTATTGAAACTTGAGTGAAAATTAAAGGATAAAAAGTACACTATGGCTTCAAATTTTTCTTTAATGGGTGGTGTCATATAAGGGTTTATTAATCAGATTACCTCTAATAGGGCTTTTATTTCCCATTTTGTCCCACCTTCTAAAATAATTCATTAAATGTCCTACCTTTTACCTTGTCGATATATATTTTTTTGGCCACCTGGACTGACATTGTCGACTTAGGTGCATTGGTCAGTCTAGCAATGACCATGCCATCTTGGCTGGGAAGGTCACTGCTGGACTGGCCAAGCCACCCAAAGTGGCAAGCTCAATCTAGTCGAGGCCATTTAGAATTCCCTCATTGCTCCTATATGTAAAGCAAGTCTCCAAATATCAGATAGAGCAAGTTATCTTCCCATGTTCTAATCAAACAAACACTAAAATTCAATTTGAAATTGAGTCATCAATGGCTTGTTTTGGTCCACTCAAATGGTGGTATATGACACAACCCAAAAAATACTTTAGGTCAAGATCGGTCGAACAAGCCTAAAGTTAACAAAGTAGCCCTAGATTGTTTGCCAAGTGTAGCTAAGCTCAATGACAATTATACCTAAAATCATGGATAGAAGGTGTGACATCTCACCAAGTTGCACAAGGTGAGAATTTTGCTCATGCCAAAAGTACACCATCATTACCTTGACATTCATCTTTCACTAGAAGCCAAGGCTAATAATGTGACCAAAGCCCATACAAGGTAACTAGGTAACCCATTCTCACACTTACGATCTATTCATTATTGAAACTCTTCTTATTAGGCTAATTTGAATGTCAGAGTATGCTCGATGGACCACTTTCATTATGCACTGTTGATCTTGATCCTTGTGCATGGAACTTCAAATCGCCACTATGACTCCAGCCACCAATCAACTTCATTTAGAGAGTTTCATGATGCAAAAAGGTCTATTAGGGCTTACATCCAAGAATCAGAATCCAAGAATGATAATAATTCCTAATGAGAGCATTGGCTATATGACCTATCAGATACCTGCAGTGTTTAACCCTTTAATGTTCTCAAGGATACTCTTTAGAGAGGATTAAAATGTTTGGTGTATGTTATCTATTCATAATATGCATCTTTACCTATTTGCAATAAAGATACACGTTGCTATTCAAAATCGCCGATGATTGCCTCGATTGCCCATGCCCTTCGTCTGCTAATGCAGTAGTCATGTCACCACAATGACATGGTCATCTACATGCTAGAATTCTTAGCTGACATGCACATTTCTAGGTCTCACCTTGGTGTTTGCAACTCTCATATGGTCAATGTTGCCCTTACTTATTAGTAAGAGAATGCATTTTTGTGTTTACCCCCTATATCATAGTTCTAAGTGATCTAGATATTTGGTCCCTCATCATCAGCTGTGGCTACTAGTGATAACTATTATAAGTCTAGATTGCCTAAGTTGCCATTTGCATGAGATAATTTGGATGACATTTCTACAGGTGAAGATATCGCTACACGATAGTGACGACACTAATAATGACCTTCACGACAATGCGTAGCCGTAGGCCCTTCCAATGTAGGTCCTTCTATAAATAACATTGCCCACCATCCATCATTCAACCTGCCACCTATTAACTTTGTCTCACCAAGCAGCATTCATTTCTCAGAGATAAATTGGAGCACAATAGAGGCACCTAAGCTTCTTAAACTCATCGTACCAGCTTTATGGAATAAGTCCCAAGAATTATTTGTTAGGCTTATATTCTGAATGAAGGATGATGTGAAGAAGGCCCTCAAGTAGTACACTATCCACCACCACCAAACTTTCAATGTTAAAAAAATCTAACCCTAGCAAACTTGTCGCTAGGTGTTTCATCAGTGATGATGGTTGTTATTGGAAGGTGAATGCCATGATGAAGAAATGAACCTATATACACGAGATTGTAAGGTACGGTTGACCTCACATGTGCCTATCTGCCACATTGATATATAACCATGACAGTCTCAACTCTAGGGTGGTTGTGTCCTTCATAAGGGAGTAGTTGAGAAAGTTGTTAGACACCACCCTACGGCAAATCATCTTAGCAATGAAAAACCATTTTGACTACGCCATATCCTGCAAGAAAGCGTAGAAAGCAAAACATATCACCATTGCCCAAAGATATTTGGAAATTAAAAGCATTCTTACATCATGCTTCCCAGCTAGATGGCAACCATGCCCATATTCAATCCTATGACAGTTGTACAATGACAATACAAGTAGTAGGTATCCACTAATCAAGAGAAGGTGTTTTACTCCATGTTTTAGGCTTTCAAGCCCTAAATAGATGCATTTGAGCATTGCAAGTCAATGGTGTAGATGGGCGGCATGCACTTGTACAACAAGTACAAGCACAGACTATTAATTGCAACCACTCAAGATGACGACAAGGCCCCAATGCCATTGGCATTCATAATCATCGAATAAAAGTCCAAAGAGGCATGGGAGTTCTTCATGTTCAACTTCTTTTGCCATGTTTGTCACTGGCCGAGCATTTGTTTCATCTTTCACCAAGGAGGGGCATAATGAAGGCTATGAAAAATCCACCCCTCGAGTTGCAACACTCTATATATGCCACAGATGTTCACTATGTGAGGCACATATGCAACAACATCAATTCAATCACTGGATTGTGGCAATGAAGAACATGATACACAATGCTCGTATGAAAAAAGGACTTAACAATTTATTTTTTCCAATTTCACTAATGTTATTATTATGATTTACTTTGCCCTTGTAGCTTACATGTTTCATTGGCCAACATTTCAAGAAATCTTGTATAAATGATTTTAATTACAAAATTTAATTAAAAATTTATTTTTAATAAATTTTATTAAAAAATCTACAGAATTTAATTTTGCAATTTGTAGAATGTTTAACTTTCATGTGGTGTTTGAAAATCTTTATCTGTGAGTTCATTTTAGGAGAAGAAATTATTACAAACATAACAAAAAATATGAAATGCAATATGTGACCAAAGCAAACTAACCTTACTGCTACACTTGGTGAGCTTAGTGCACAAATAACAAAAAATTAATTTCTTTTGCCCATTTGCTATAAATCTAGTTTCAATTTTTACAGGGAAGCATTTTACTCATTACAAAATACAACAAGTGAACAAATGAAGGCATTTGTGAGAAAAGGAAGGCCTAATATAGATTATTCTTGGCTTCATTTCCTAATAGGTAGTCCCAATTTGCCCATATGTCTCGTGAAAAGCCACATGTCTCAATCCTTTTGTGACCTATATGTAAACACACAATCATTCTTATAGTCAATAACCAAACATATAAAGAGTGATGTTTATTTAGAGCGTTCAATAAGCATTTCACTACACTTCACCAATTTACGGTGAAACTTTTCTCACCTAACTTCCACCATGATATCAAAACCAAGGAATGGGATGATAAACTCGCATTATTTAACTCTAAATCATGTCAAGAACACACAAAAAAAGAGCATATGCGTTAAAGGTGGTTGGAAGGGGAGGGTTTTATAAAGTCTTAGCTGGACCAACCTTGTTGCCCTAGGTGGCTTTGTTAATCTGGCAATGACCTTGCTAGCCTAAGCAGTGAGGTTAGTTGACTTGATTGACATCAACTGACTCCTTAACCTGGTTAGCAAGGTTAGCAGATTGATCAAGATGCCTAAGGCGGCGGGTTAGTCTGGGTGGCCAAAAAAGAGAAGCTTGCTGACAAAATAGAAAGTGGGACATTTAGGGAATTAGTTTGAAAAATAGAGCAATGTGGAAAATAAAATGCCTACTAAAGGCATTTTTGTCACTAGAATGCTATATGAAAATTTTATAAAACAAATTGATTTGACACTATTTTTTTGTAAGATAAAATTAAATAATGTTGATAAATATGAGGCCGACGACCCAACTTAGCAAAAACAGTGAAGGCCCAATTTAGCTGGGGGTCTTGGTTGAGAAAAAGACCTTTTTAGCCCTTCTATCATTTATAAATAGAAAGATATGAGTTCACTTTTATTATTATTGAATATTTCATTCTCTTATTTAAAATCTCTTTAACTTTAGTATTAAAGGGGCTTTGGCTTTCCATCGCTCAAGCCTGTATGCAAGTGACTTTTGGCCAACACATCCAGCCACCGAAGATTATAGTGCTTGTCAATTGGCACCATCTGTGGTTTGCATACCTATGAATCTACATTCCATTTCCACTTAAATCTAAATAAATCTTGTTCAAACTTTTTAAATTATCATCTCTGATGCACTTTGTTGTTTGATTTTGTTTCCACTTATCATTAAATGAGTGTGATTTGCTCTTATTTTTGTTCATTTGTATAATTTCACTAATTGACATCTGTAATCATAATTTTATTCAGCTATGATTAATAAGTTTGCTTTGAATATTGATGATTTACAATTTCATTTAATTTTGATGATATTTTCTATTCTTCTACATATTTTAGATTACATCAACATATATGAAAAACAAATTCTTTCAACAAGTTGCTTGGGAAATGATCATTGGAAATTTCATACCCAATTGAAACTATTATTATCTATTATTTTAGTTATTTTGAACAAATTTTGAATGAAATATTATTAGCGATTCTTCTTATTTAACACAAAACTTCATCTTGGACATGCGATGTTTCTTATTATTTTAAACACAACAAAGAGCATAAAGATAATTATGCTATTATTGTTCTGGATCTTCTTAATTTTGAATTTTGATCAAGTGATTTTGCCATTGAACTTATAGTGTTAATCTATAAAAACTACTTTTAATTATCTTGGGTACTCTTTTAATCAACTAGGATATTCATGATATCGTCATTTAATTCCTACAATTCTTTATGAGTAAGAAAACAACAAAATGCAACAAAATGGTGAATAGCATTCTCTGTCGAGGTCTAGAGTTAGTGACAACAATCAAACTTTTATAAATCAACACTTTATTCACTACCATCATCACAAGCATAGGCACCATCACCATTATCATTATGATTATGATGCTGAAATTCTGTACTATGAAAATCACCAATTACGTATAGAGTTTGAGCAGATAAGGCAAGCGTTGCACAAACAAAATGACAATCACTATCATGACAAATAACAAAATTATTATCATGATAAGGATCGGTACTAGTACCACCAAGATGATTGAGAACAACATCAACTTGATCATGATTACTATTATAACAAGTTTGATAGAGAACATACAGTTAACTGTCAATTCAATTGAAAGTGGAGTAGAAATGTTACTCAGTCCTACAACCATGACGATCATGACTATCTTGAACATGATGATAAAGAAAAATCACATCCTTTTACTCCAAATATTATGAGAATATCAGTACCTCATATCTTCAAGACCCTAACCAATCTAGAGTCCTCTGATGGAATGATCGATCCTTAAGAACACACTAAACCATTTCATGCAACAATGTACTCTGAAGAGTGCCAGACATGATAATGTGCTAAGCATTTTCCACCACCTTAAAGAAGGCATGTCTTCACTGGTTTATAAGCCTAAAGCTAAATTTGATCAGATATTTTGGACCTGTTGATCAATTTCTTTTCAATCCTAACTTCTTAACCCTATAAAAAAACTAATATATCACTTATGATGATAAAGCATGGAAAAAATGATTCATTAAAGGAGTACCTTGGTTGATTCAACTAAGTAGCTATGGAGATAAAAGACCTTTAGGAAGTAATGGTTGTGCATTCAATCTTGATAGGATTGAGATTAGGAAACTTCTCTAAATCTTTGGCAAAAAAATTGGTAAACAGATCCACCAAATTCAATGCTGAAGAAATAGATCAAGCAAAGAGGCAAGCTAAGTAAGCAAGAGAGGACCTACACCATAATGACAAAGACAATCAAAAGAATCAATTCTTTCCAAACCAATGATTCATTGAGTATATGTCTATTGTGGGTATTTTCTAGTAATATGAAAAATGGGCTGGCAAAAGCCCAATAGCATATAAGGGTAAAAGAGAAAAGAGCCCAGATTACCCGAGAGCTAAAAATGATCAAGGGCACCAGATCGCTAGCTACAAGCTCAGAATGGGAACAAGGAAGAAGCCCCAGCTCACTAAGGGATGAACTTTGGTTTGTATCACCAATAGTTTGTCCTGTGCGACCTCACACCATCAAATGCGAGCTCAACCTCACTGACCAAAGGTTAGCAATGACCCTCAGAATGGGAGTCCCAGCTTATGGATGTGACACCTCACCCAACTAAGAACTCACTGTGGGTGATCATTATATAAAGCTTGTGAGTGATTTAAGGAGCTTTTAAGGTTATGTCCCCACCATGGATTAGAAAAGTGGCTGATAGTCCATACTTTCTATAATTGACTCACATACAACACTCGCATATCAGTAGATGCCGTTGCAAGAGGAGTACTTATGAACAAAACTATAGATGAAGCATACACTCTTATAGAAGATATGGCTCAAAATCATTACTCATGGTCAAGTGATCGAGCTTTATTAAAGAAACCACTGGGGAAATATTAGATTGATGCAATTGACCACTTGTCCTCCAAGGTAGATGCTCTCTTCTAGAAGATGGACAAGCTAAGTATGAATGTAATAGGCTTTTCAGGAGTTTCATGCAAAATCTGGGGATGCATTGGCCACATTGCTACTAAATGCCAATTGGGGAATCCTTCTTTTCAAGGTAGTGAGCAAGTGAACTTAGTTAACAACTTTGCCCAGCCAAACAACCTCTTTTCTAATACATACAACCCAGCTGGAGGAATCATCCCAACTTCTCCTACCATCAGAATCTAAATCCTACTCCTTAGAATAATTTCAGGTAACCTCCTAGCTTTCAACCCTAAAGACCTCATAATCCTCCACTTCCCTCCTAAATCCAACTTGGAGCAATTAATGGAAAATTTTGTGATGACCCAAACTAAGCAAAATTCAAAATTCAGGATTCAGAACTAGACCATGAATAAGGCCATTAAAGAGCTAGCTTCCAAGGTTGACTCACTGGCTACACATAACAAGATGCTGGAAACTTAAATTACTCAACAAGGTAGTTCTTTAGCCCGAAGTCTAGGAAAACTTCCAAGTCAACTAGAGAATTCTAGGGAGCATTACAAAGCCATTATTTTAAGAAGTAGGAAGCAACTAGAAGAGCCTGAGATAAGTGAAGAGGAAGTCAATAAAGAGAACTTTGGAATAGAAGTTGAGAAGCCAAAGGAAGTTGAAGCAAGAGAAGAAAAAGAAAAGGAGGATAAAAAAGAAGAAGAACCCAAGTATATACCTCCTAAATCATATAAGCCACCAATTCCCTTTCCTCAAAGATTAGCCAAAGCCAGACTAAAAAAACAATATGGGAAGTTTTTGGACATCCTTAAGAAGCTACACATTAATATCCCTTTCTTGGAAGCTGTCTCACAGATGCCCTCATATGCTAAGTTCTTGAAGGAGATTCTATCCAATAAAAGGAAATTTGAAGAATACGCTACAATCTCCTTAACTGAAGAATGCAGTGCCATTATCCAGAATAAACTACCTCCCAAACTCAAGGATCCTAATAGCTTCTCTATTCCTTACTCTATTGGAGACATATATATTGATCGAGCCCTCTGTGATCTAGGAGCAAGAGTGAGCCTTATGCTTCTTTCTATCTGCAAGAAGATCCAAATGGGTGATTTGAAGCCAACCACTCTCTCCTTACAATTGGCATACTGATCTATCAAGTATTCGATTGGTATATTAGAGGATGTGCTTCTTAAAGTTGGTAAATTCTTCATCCCTATTGACTTTATGATATTAGAGATGGAAAAGGATGCTCAGATCCCCATCATTCTTGGAAGGCCTTTTTCTTGCCACTGTTGGCACCATAATAGATGTAAAGAATGGCAAGCTTTCCTTGAATGTAGGGAATGAGAAAATTGAATTTAATCTAGCTCTAGCAATGAAATG